>CAWYPQ010000297.1:0-52876 GCA_963965965.1 Trididemnum nubilum | reverse complement strand
TGTTTTAAATAACTATTTGGACCATTCCAGTGCATAAAACAGTCTCAAAAGTGCTAAAAACGTATTATTTTTTCCATTCTGCATTTTCGTCGTCAAATACCTCCCCCTCCTGGCTACGCTACTGTATATCCTGCCCTTTTGCCTGCGTCCTTTATGTCGTAGATTGGAAAATGCAAATCCAAAAGCAAGACTTAGTTTGAACAAGAAAGCGATTTAGCCATTGCTGTCGCTAAGGGGGGTGGGGGGGGGGAAGGCCCGCCTCGGGTGTCACCATTTTTAGGTGACACCATTTTATGATACCAAACAAAAAGAAAACCACTATGTAGTTGATATCACTGGAAACGTTTAGCAAACCGGGATGGACAAAAGAATGCTTTTAAGCATCTTTTGAAACATTTATTTAGAGAAGGGGGGCGCTAATTTACCAAAAAAATAACCTACAAACTAATAAAAACATTGAAAAATGCCACAACTAAGCAATTATGTAGGTTGCTTGTTGAAACATGCTGAATATAGGTTTTATCAAAAAAAGATATGAGCTCAGGAAAAGAAGGGGTGACTATTTAACATTAATTGATTACCAATCCCTTCGACTTAAATATCGTTTCATTAGCCCTTCCCCCCCTTTTCCAATTTATCTTTCTCTATTAAATATAGACGAAATGGATAACTTCTTGCGAGTTTCATTGAACTATAAGATTTTATGATTTAAGAGCTTTCAAATCAAAGAACCGAAATTTTACCATTGGTCACCTCCTACGTAGCTATTGCTCATTTACGCAGCCCAGTTCATTCATGTTTTTACACGGCTAATTTTTATGCCACGTTTTAAAAGGATTAATTTTTGTCAAAATATAGACCTAAAATTGAGTTATTTTCGCCAAAAAATACAAATTTTTTGAGCGTTGGGGCTCCGCCCCCTGACCCCCGTGCCTACGACAGCTGTAGGCGTTGTTTTCCAACCTCCAGTCTTCGGCAAATAGGGTATGTGCCCCAAATCTCCGAAACACCCCCCATTGTACATTTCTGGCTGCACGTCTGAATCTAATCATGTTTTTGCACTTCTAATTTCTATGCCATGTTTTGAAAGTATTAATTTTTATCAAAATAAGCTTAAAGTTGTTGTTTTTGCAAAACAATACAAGTTTTTTGAGTGCGGGGGGCTCCCCCCCAGACCTCCAAAACGCCTCTTTTCCAATTGCAGATTTTTGGTTTCGTGTCTGTTATGAGACGTATGCTTCTCTCATACTTCCAAGTTTCAGAATCTTATAATAAAAAGTTTTTGAGCTAGTCAAATAGCAACCGCTATCTACAGTTGTAATGAAGTAGTACCGCTATCTTTCAAATTCAAAGAAAACCTTTTGCAGATTACTATACATTATAAAGGGTGATACCACGAAATTCCGTCCCGGGTGTCACACTATCCTTAGCGACGCCACTGGATTTAGCCATTGGCTAACTTTTGTTAAAATTCAACGAATGTCAGTACTGATTGCACGTCAGTTTTAATTAATTCGATGAAAGACAGTAAAACCTTAAATAGTTAAAACAGCGAAACTTTTAACTTAATTAGTTAAAACAGTGAAACAGTGAAATTTTTTCTAATGGTGGACCGAGTAACGCCCATCAAATAAAAAAAATCAAATCTTTTATTATACTCGCTGTATTGTGCTGAAGCATTTTAAAAGTTTGCGAGGCCATCTCCGCATCATTGCGCTTGTAGGCAACACAGTTCCTTTGGAAGAAATGTCACAGCAGAGGCGAGCCATTGGCAACAAAATGGCCAATTTGACCGCCCCGAAAGTTGAGCCTCAGTCCTCCTACTTTAGAAATAATCGTGTTAGCTCTCGACCAACTGGCAGGTAGCTAGTAAGAAATAAAACCAAAGCAACAAAAAGCATACAAATTGTGTAAGCAAATCTCGAATAAAAGTAGCCTCACTGCACGACAAAGCTGTAAAAGCGCTGCATATGTGTAACTAATGGCTATATTCACCGAGTAACGTGGGTGGTATACTTGCAATACTAGCTCTGTTCATAGTGAGTGAAAAGATGCAGTACATATCACGAATTGAACAAATACACGTTGATCGACGACTGGTCAACGTTAACGTCCGGTTTCAGTTCGTCAATGCATAATGTTTCCAAGATGAAAAGCTCAGCTCGGTTAATGGCAGTTCCAAGTGTTTTAAGTTTGGCAAATCAATTTTATGATCGGAAATGATAGGAATTTTCAAGGCAATGGTTAGTCACGTCCCTGCTATGTTTTAAACAATCACGGTGCCTTCGGTGTATACAAAGTCACTCTTTTTTTGTTAGAACAGTTTTTCCAAGAACACGACGTTTATTTTTTTCTGAATATTTAAAAACAAACGAAGAACAATGCCAGTCTCAGCATAGAAAAAATGATTAAAAACACGAGCCAAATTTTAATAAAAAAAAACGACAAAACACATAAGCAGAATTGCACCACGCAATAGCCGAGTTTAGCGATCATAACCATGAAGTGAACCGTCCTGTTTTGTTCTGGCAATTAAATTTGGCAATCGACAACAATTAGCTCTTTTTCACTTTCAGTTTCAGAAAAGCAAAACGAACTATTCAAAAACAACCGATTAAGGTTGAAAATTATTGAAAATTTTAAAATTGTCAGTGTGATCCCAGAATTCGCTGATGCCTTTGAAAAAGTGTAATATGGAAGCTTTGCTACGTTTATACTGCGTAGATTCGAAGAAGATACTGCCTATTAAATGGTATATTATTTTTCTGTTTAGAAGAGGTGAACCTAATACCACTGTGTGTGGCTGCGAAGCTACAACAGAATCGACAGATGAGGTAACTTCGGAATCTTCATCTACTGAGGCTACGTCTACATCAATCTCGACTTCGTCACAAATTCACGAAAATGAAAGTTTCCAAGCTCACTGCGATTGTTCCTGCACTGCTTCGCCGGGTAAGAACAAGTTGTTCACAGTAATTCTTTTTACTGTGATTAAAAAAAAACCTACGTTTGCTTTAAATGCTACGACCATCAGACCAGAAGCGCCCGCAGAATTTATTTTTTTATGGGCAGGAGAGCAACTATTTATCCATAACCTACAAGATCAAAATAAAATCTTACAACTGAAGCCAAGTGCGAAATCAAGATTTTGCAAAAGGGCGGGGGGAGCTTGAACCTATAGTTAAATTGTTTTTGTACGAAAAAGGTCGCAATTAGGCGGCATTCTGAGCAAACTGGTGCAATTTACATGTACTACGGACGGCGCATGGAAGCAGAGCCCCTAGCCGCTGAGTAATTTTTGCAATTTTTTTAGAAAGCATAACTATTTTAACATCATTTAAATCATATTTTGAACGTTTGTAAGGCCATTTGAAAAAACAAAGTTGCTAAGATTTGGAATCTAGCAGAAAAAATTAAATTGGCAGGCACTATCAAACCCTCTTTATTTACAGATCAAGTTCAAAACACGTTTAAACGCTTGATTATTCGGGTTAAGTTTTTGAGGTGACGAGGCAAAGGAAAAGGGAGCTAAAGCTCCTTTACCCCCATGGTTGCGCCACTGACTGCAACTTGTTTTTATCTTACAATTTGAAGTCAACGCGCTTACAATCGTTCGGTTATTTCGGTAAATAAAAAGTTTCTTTTTGTTAAAATGTAATTTGTTCAGATGCGTATAGCCAGAAATTTGCATTGGAAGGGCTACACCAGGGGTCTAGGGGCGTAGCCCCCACAACTTTGAGATTTTTTTACAAAAATTACCTAATTTCAGGCCTATTTTGGTTACAATTGTTGCTTGTAAACACCGGGCCTACTATCACTGCAAAGCATAATTAAACTGGTTGCGTAGCTAAGTGGGCGGTGATTATAATGGTAATTGAAAAATTTCATTTATCCTAATTCCAGACAAGACAAAAATTTGTAATTCGGTTGTTCCATATGTTTTCAAAATTTTCTCTTCAGACCTTTTTGAAGTTATGGCAGTTTCAACATCAGGTTGCAAAAAAAACGCTATTTTTGCCCCGCAAAACCGCAAGGGCTTCCGATGAGAAACGTCGTGTGAGCCCAAAAAGCATACATTAAACGCCTTCGGTATACAGTAATACAAGTCAAAAACTAAAACCAAAATTTTGTCTCCGCGTATGCAGCTTAATCTTAAAAATTAACTCAACGATTTTGTTTTGTATTATCCAATATTTGAAAACACCTACACGATCAACGAAACCAACATTACGTAATGGGTTTTGTCTCTTGGGCTGTAGCAACCATAGGCGTAGCCAGAATTTTTAATTGGGGGGGACCCAAACCACAAATCACACGCAATGACGTCATCAGAAATTTTCGAAAAAGGGAGTTTTTGTGGAACAAAGATATCGTAGAATGTCCGGAAGATCTGAAGCCGTAGCCTGATGGCACTTTTCCAGGATTTTGGTAAAGGGAGAGGGCGAAAACTAATTGTTGAAAAGTGTAAAAGTCTAACTTGGAAGACGTGTTGAGTAAGCTAGTGTACTCAAACGTATCAGAGACGGGGGTCTAGGGGCAGAGCCCCCAGCCGCCGATGACTAAGGGGTCTGGGGGCAAAGCCCCCAGCCGCTGGGCGATTTTTGTAAGTTTTTGGAAAAAAAAGCTATTTAAATCCCATTGGATCACATTTCGCTCGAGTTCAGAGCCATTTCAAAAAACTAGATTTTTAACATTGCAAAGCCAATCAAAAAAATTTAGTTGTTCAATCCTCTTTTTGCAATTAAATTCCAAAACACGCTTAGAATCTTGCATTATGGTGTAAAATTTTAATTGTAAGTGATTTGGTCTATAGGGGGAAGTAACGAACATTGCCTCCTGCAATACTTTAGCAGTAAATAATTAAGTTTATGATAACGTTAAACGAGGGCCTGGGGTGGCAACTTTTGGTCAAAACTCTTAGATTTCTCACAGGTTTTGCATATAAATTGTTAAAAATTTGCATTAAGGGGCCCCTGGCCCGGAAAACTTGGTCGTCAGTCAGGGGTGCTTGGGCTCCCTGGTTGCCAGTTAGAGGCCCCGTAGTCCCTTGCTTGTCGGTTAGGAGCCCAGGCCCCCTGGTTGTTAATTAGGGGCCCTGGGGCTCCCTGGTCGTGAGTTAGGGGTCCCGGGGCCCCCTGGTCGTCAGTTAGGGACTCTAGGACCCCTTGGTTGTTGGTCAGTGTCCCTGGGGCCCCTGGTCGTCAACTAGGAGGAACCCGGGGCCCCTCGTTGTCGGTTAGGGGGCTCCTGGCCCCCTGGTTGTTGGTTAGGGGCTCCCTGGTTGTTAGTTAGGGCCTTGGGGCTTTCTGGTTGTGAGTTAGGGGCCCCGGGGCCCCCTGGTCGTCAGTTAGGCACTCCGGGGCCCCCTGGTTGTTGGTTATGAGCCCTGGGGCCCCCTGGTTGTCGTTTAGGAGCCCCCTGGTTGTCGGTTAGGGGCCTGGGGCTCTCTGGTTGTCAGTTAAGGGGCCCCCTGGTTGTTGGTTAGGGTCCCTTGGTTGTTAGTTAGGGGCCCTGGGGCCCCTGGTTGTCAGTTATGGGCCCCCTGGTTTTCAGTTAGGGGTCCCGGACCCCCTGGTAGTCGATTAAGGATTCCAGGGCCCCCTAGTTGTTAGTAAGGGCCCCCTGGTTGTTAGTTGGGGGCCCCGGGACTCACTTGTTGTCATTAATATTATTGTTAATTACTGTTATGTGCGTAATTACTGAAAAAAAAAACTGCAACTAAACATCGCCAGGCTATGTTGTCATAACTTTTTGTCGTTAGTGGTATTTTATTGGGGGGGCCCACATACACTGAGTTTAAAGGACGTTGGTTTGTGGAAAGAATTATCAAATGAAGAAATAGCCTACTGGATAGAGAGAGGCCCTTCTGAAGTTCAGCACAGTTGTGGTCCATTTTCCAGTTCTAAACGAGAGTACAGAAAGCAATTCAGGTTTTGCACAAAAACTCTGTTTTATGCAACGAAAGTCAATGGCGAAACATATAGCAGAGAGTGGCTTGTATATTCCCCCGCAAAAGGACGCGTATATTGCTTTGTTTGTAAACTCTTTCCAAATCATGCATCTTCTTCGGCTTTAGCTTTTGATGGTTTTGATGACTGGCACAACTATTATCTTATCCAAACTCATGAAAACTCAGAAAAACACACAAATACCATGTTAACCTTCCTAACAAGGAAGCGAGGATATACGCTTAATTCAAAGCTGGAGGAGCAAATAAAAGCAGAACAGCAGTATTGGCGGCATGTAATGGAAAGAATCACCGCTGTAATTTGTACTCTTGCAGAACGAGGCTTACCTTTTAGAGGGGACAATGAACGATTTGGATCTCCCAATTACGGCAATTATCCTGGTCTTTTAGAACTAGTGGCCAAATTTGATCCATTTTTACTTGCTCATATCAATCGCTATGGAAATTCAGGATCTGGAAATCCCTCTTATTTATCTAAAACTATTTGCAAAGAAATGATTCAGCTCATGGCCGAAAAAGTTAAAGAGTCAATTGTGGTTGACGTGAAAAAATTGGGATATTTCAGCTTTTCTGTGGATTCTACTCCCGATATTTCACATACCGATAGTTAACTTTGATTATCAGATACGTGTCTCCAGCTGTAAACGGTTTACCAAGTGAGAGATTTATAACTTTCCTTGAGCTAAAAGACCACTCTGGGGTAGGCATAGCAGATTTAGTGCATAAATATCTCACTACTAAGCTTTAGCTTGAGTTTAATAAATGCCGAGAGCAGTCTTATGACAATGCTGCAAACATGGCTGATATGCACAATGGTATGCAGCAAAAAAATCCTAGAAAGAAAGAAATTTGCAAAATTTATTCCATGCGCAGGTCACTCCTAAATTTAGTAGGCCGCTCAGCTGTTGATTGCTGTCTTGATGCAGTAAACTGTTTTGGCTTTATCAATGAAATTTACACCTTTTTTTCAGCTTCCACAAAGAGGTGGGCTGTTCTAAAATCGTTTTTGCATCCTCAATCAAAAGTGCCAAAACGTTTGTCAGATACTTGGTGGAATGCACATGCAAAAGCCACGGAAGCTATTTTGGAAAGTTACAGTGCCATCACTGATGCTCTCAGTCATTTGTACTCCGATGTAAGTGAGAAGGATGATACCAGACTTCATGCTAACAACCTTTTGCAAAAAATGGAAAAGTTGGAATTTGTGTTTATGTTGCATTTTTGGTCCAGAGTGCTAGGTCGTTTCCACAGGGTTAGCAAAGCTCTTCAGAAATCTGAATTGTTATTAAGTACTTGTGCCGAATTGTACAGTTCACTTGTAGACTTTCTAAGCGAAATGAGAGATGAGTTTGACGAGTTTGAAAAGCAAGCCAAAGCAACCTTGTCGAATATTAACCACAGAGCTGTCACTTGGAGACAAACAAATGCACCTGACGCTTTAAGTGAACTCTCTTCAAAGGAAAGGTTTAAAATAAATTTATTTATCCCTATGCTCGACGCACTCGAAGCCAATTTAAGAAGAAGAGCTAATGTGTACAGTGACATCGCAGAAATGTTCCTCTTTCTTGCTAATCTGAAAGCAACTAAGGTAGAAATTGTACGAGGCGCAGAACTTTTAAAGGAAGCGTATCCGGAAGATGTTGATCCGAAACTTACTGACGAACATCTACATTTTCATTTGTATGTGAGACAAACACAAAACCAAGGGCTTATCGGTTCTAAAGAGCAGTCTATTTCCTTGTCTCATGGAGACCTTTATGAAATAATGTGCAAGGTAAAACATTACCCTGCCTTTCCTTATATGAAAGCAATATTGAGACTGTTTCTAAGCTTAATGGTCACTAACTGCTCAGGAGAGAGATCTTTCTCAAGGCTCAAAAGCATCAAAAATAAACTGAGATCGACAATGTCTCAAGAAAGGTTGTCCGCACTGAGTATTCTGTGCATTAAGAGTGACAAACTTAAACAGATAAATTTTGATGAACTTTTGCACGATTTTGCTTCGACGAAAGCCAGAAAAAAAAATTTGTAGCCTAGTCTTACTCTATTTGATGGCTGTAACTATTTCTTATGTCCTCGTAAATCAACTTTACAATTATTTATTATTATTTTTTTTCTTTCTTTCCATATTTATCCTCCACTCACGAGGAAGCGACGGCGGCGGTTATATTTTGGATGAATCCTCACCCGCTTAGGAGTTGACCATTTTCCGGTTGACAATTGACTTCTTCCCACGTAAATTTGCTGCTTGCTCGTAGCCACCAAGCAGAGATAATCATCGTTAAGCGCCTTATCCAAGGACGCAACAACGTGACCAGGGTGCGGGTTGAACCCAGATCATGCGATCGGGGTCATCGTAACAACGACGCCTTTACCCATTCGGCGACGCTGCCGACGATTATTGTAACGGTTGTTTGATCGAAGAAATTAAAATTAAAAGCAAAACTGCCTTAACTAAATTTTTATTCTTTTAATTAAAAATTTGCACCCATGAGTGTGGAGAATGAAAAAAGGAAAGAGTTTAATGCACTCATGTTTTTAACATTAAGCAATGACATGGGATGTTGTTTAGAGAGAAATTCTGAGCTCAAAAATAGGTAGGGGTCTCACAAATGGAATAGCCTAGGGCCTCTCATGGTCTAAATCCGGCCCTGCTTAAACCAAAAAAAATTTTTTGCTCAAAAATTGTCTAATTTAGGCCCCGTGCTTAATAAACTTATGCAACTCAAGCGTATCACAGAGGGGGCAGAGCCTATAGCCGCTGAGCAATTTTTGTAATTTTGCAGCAAAAATAGCAATTTTAACGCCATTTCAATCACATTTCGCAGGTTTTTGAAGCCATTTGAATAACTACAGAAAATTGCTAAAATTCAGAAGTCATTGTAAGAACTGAATTGCCAAGCTCCATCTGCCCCCCCCCCCCGCCCCCCTTATATTTCAGGCCAAATCCAAAACATGTTTAAACGCTTGTATTTCGGGCAGTGGTGCCGAAACTCGGGGGGATCCCCAATAATTTGACTGTATCCCCCAATAGTTTGAGTATGGTCTACATCTGCATCCCCCCCAATAATTTGACTCTGGTGTGCATCTGAGCGTAGGTGTTCACTTGAATTCAGGAAAAAAAGTGTTCCATTTTTGGTGAAGACCTTTTTTTGGGCTTTACCTGAATTTGGGGAAAAAAGTGTTCCATTCTTGGTGATGACCTTTTTTTTGTCTTCACTTAATTTGCTCACCTGAACAACATCGTGGTCGAGGTTCATCCCCTCCAATGTTGAAAATGGGGCAAAATTGGGGTAAAATTGCAAATCATCCCTCCCAATGCTCAACAAAGATCGGCATCCCTGATTTTGGGGTTAAATCTTTTAAATGACTAGGCTAAAGGGGGCTGAAGCCCCCTTATCCCCTTCCCCTGATTGGGCTGCTGACTGTGACCTAAAAAAATTTTGAGTGTGCTCTAAAAAAACTAAAACAGCTGGTCTTTAAAAAAAATGTTTTCACGTATTGTTTCAGGTCATAATCACTAACAAAGGAACGACCTGTAACAATTCTGTAGGCTTACTTCTTTCTTTCGCGACACATCCGTAAAGGCGTGTTAATAAGACAGATTATTGAGTCGCATTTATGCTCTGCAGTTGGTTGGCAGCAATTTTGCAAATAATCGAAAAAAAATTCAAACGAGAATAATATGTTTCAACGTTATTATTCTTTTTCCAAGATTGTGTGTTGTCTTGTTGTGACATGATGTTCCAAAAACGAATTCTGAGTAAACCGAAATGGGGTGCACAAGGAGTCGTAGCGACGGCACTGCCTACGCCTACCTATTTAACTTTACATCAACTTATTTTAGCGTTTGTTACGATGCTTCGTTACGGTAACATGACAGGAGTGCCTTCTTTACGAATATGTCTGAAATTATGATTCTTTTCAACAAAACTTGCAGATTAATGCAAAAACAGAAGAGCAGTAAGACATTGTACTGAACATTGAAAATGAAAAAATCGAAACAGCTTTTAAGAAACAAATCAAAAAAAAATAGCAATAAAAAACAAAAACGCTCTTGGCAACCGCAACGAGGTTGTTTCAATTAAAATGCAAATCCCATCAATTTCTAATAAATACTTGTAGTGACGTAATGTGTAGTCATTTAAAGCGTTACTTAAAGTCCATTCGATGCTTTTTTATTGTTGAAAAATCGTTGATGACTTTTTATCGAAACCATCAATACTTTCTAGCCTTTCTTTTTCAATGGAAAGCATGCCAAGTGAGGTCAATCTTTCATTTTCCATAGTTGAGCTTAAAAACGTTTTTATGAGGTTTACAGGTGAGAAGCATCTTTCAGCTTCTGAAGTTGTCATTGGAGTGACTGCTAGAATTTTCGCCAATTTGAAAATTTTGGAAAATTCTTCTTGCGAGTAGCCTCGCACGTTGTTTGATTTAGTTTAATCATTCCAGTAAAATTCCAAAAACCACGCCTTTGATACAAGACAGTTAACTTGCTTTTGAGTTGTTGTTCACTTCCAGGATATGCTTCCAGAACTTGATTCATCAATTTTGTTGGAAGCGCATCAGCATATTCGACAAAATTTTCGTTTTAAAACAACAAGCCGACTGAAAGATAACCTTTATATTAAAATCTTGTTTTGTATTGCGTGATGACAACATCATAAACTTTTTTGGCTTCTCTGATAAATTGATTATTTGAGTGTCGAACACGCTTTGATCTCGGCCCTTTTTCTTTAGCTTCTTCATCTTTGGCTGGATTGCCAACTGATTGATTGGGTGGACATGTGGACTTTCCAACTTTATCCCGTACTCTCTGAATTTTCGTTGTGAAACAACTAACGGCTGCTTCTGCAAACGCTGAATTCATTGAGCGTGATTGGATTTGCCCCTACAAAATTTCATCCCTAGGCATAATATCTGCAAAAAAAATCTAACCAAAAATTGAAGCTTGCACTTTCGAGATTGTGTTTAATTCCAGTTGCAAGCAGACTAGTTTTATTCGAAGATGATGATGGCAATTTTTCACAACATTCAATTATTGCAGTCTTCATTTTTTTCACAGTATTCACGGTTCTGCTTTTGAAACTGCATCTAATGTTTGATAGTGAAGGAACACGGCGCCCGGCAATTTCTTCCAACACAGCGATTCTTTGCAATGATTTGGAAAAAAATGCAGGGTTACCAGATAAACCAGCAAAAAATTTTCTTATTTTGGGATTTGCTGATGTTGCTTTTTGCATGATTAAATTTGATTGGTGATCGAAATGAACCCTTGGATATTTTCTTTAATTAAAACTTGCACTTGACGTGGTTGGGAGCGTGTTCCGTCATTTCGTTTTAGTTAACACCACACAACAGTGAATGTCAAAGATTATGTCTTATTCAAATAGAAAAACAGAAATTAATCAGTTAAATTAGGCAAAAATCCAAATCACAATATACTTTAACTTAGCAAATAATTTAGTAATAAATTTATCGTCAAATGCATAAGCTTTACTATACGCTGTCTTCTCTCGGTATCACATTCTCATCTAAATGACTAAAATTCGTTGCTGAGAGAATTTCAAATTTATGGAAGTTATAAAATAAAACTGTGTCAAATTGATGTAAAAGTTTTGCAATTTTAAGTTTGTGGCGTGAGAATACAAAATTTATGAAATATATCATCGAACTACGACACTCTCCATTTCGCATACCACTTAATGCCGCACATCCGACGTACGTCTGTGCATAAGTTTTTCCGGGGTAGCACCCACCACAATTTCCATTTCTTTGAGCAATATATGTACAAGCAATTAGGCGGTAAGTACAGCAGGATTAAAAAATTCCTAAAGACGTTCGGTTGGTAGGCCATCTTTCTCGTATTGAAATACGATAACCATTTGACTCTTATCAAAGACATCTATGGTTTCGTCTCACATTACTGCTAAATATTCAGATTGCTATATTTCATTTTTGATTTGCTGTCTGGAAATGGCCAGGATTGGTGCTAAAATTTTATTTTGAATTGTTTTTGAAGAACTTTTAAAAACAGTAGCTGTGTCCAAATGCGACTTCAAGGAAGAATCTACTGCAGTTTAGCAGCAAAGTCGATCAAGAAACCCCCAAAATACTCCTAGATTTATTGAGTCTGATTCTTCGTCGTGGTCTCGCAAAGGTAGTTTATAAAATCCACAAAATTTCTCACAATCAATAATTTTTGATAGATTTGTCCGGTTCTTACGCAGTTCTTCATTGTGGCATGAAATATAGAGTTGGTGTCCTGTGTTTGAAGCAACTGCAATATTAGCTCGACCCAAATGAGACAAATCAATTACAAAATTTATATGCTTTGCGCATGTTTGATGCTTCTTAATTCGCTCTGGTAGTCTCTTTAAATCGGTTTGTCCTGTTTTTTTTCCCCGCTTTATTGCCATTTTGGCCACCAAAGATAAGACAGGGAAAACAAAATAACGCATTTGCAGTTTCACACCCACATATCCACTCACATTGCTCATAAATATTGAGCTTAAAGTATCTTGCAGAGGTGGTGTTCTCGAGAGCACATGTTAAAGTTCTTGGCCTTGGCCTCGACGGTCAAATTCTTGACCTTGGCGCCGTTTTTTTTTCGTGTCTTTGGCCTTGGCTTTGGTCTCAAGCCTCGTGTCCTCGACTTCATCTATGGTATCTTCTGTACTATTTTCCTCGACTTTTGGAAAGCTGATTAATATGCACATTTGGTGTTGGTCTACCTGCCTGTCTGCTTGGTAGCTAATTTTTCTGCCAAAGTTAGTTGACTAAATTTTGATGTTTGCAAATTCTTAATCGAATTTAGGCTCATAATTAACCAGAAATAATACTGTTCTATCAGAAACTTCGCTCGTCTAACAATCCTTTTGGTTTTAAATCACCAAAACTTGCTAATGTTGGCATTTGGTGTGCGATCAATCGCCATTTTCGTTTTATTTTCTACAATCTGCTACCATGCAACTACTGTTCACGCTTCGCTCATCACCACGGCAACTTTTAATTCTGCACTACTGTACTATTTGAACCGCTGCAAAAAATGCACTAGTTTCATGGTTTTCAACCTATGGGTCTTTTTGGATCGCTTGGTTTGCCTTTTTTTTTGTAGATATCCACTAAAAGTGAAAAAGCAATAACTGTTACAGGAAAACTCGACCACGGTCTTAAACGTGCGCAAAACTGACCGGATAGAGATGACTCGTCAAGCACACCTAAGTTCACAATTTCAACAGTTCACTATTGACTAAGGTGTATGGAGCGCCGTTTGTGTACTCTAATTTGTTCAATGTTTTTTTGCATATTTAATTAAATAGTCATTTTAATTAAATACACAAAAATAAATATACAAAAAAAACTAGTGCAAAAATAAATATGCAAAAATTTTTTGTGCGGACTTTTTTTGACTATTTATTTTTGCGATAAGAAAAAACTGCGCAGATTATATCGCTGCAAAAGTAAATAGTCAAAAAAACTGCGCGTAAAATAAAGCGTTGCAAAAATAAATCGTCAAAAAAACTGAGCACAAAATAAAGCGTTGCAAAAATGCGCTGAAGACATTTTTGTATATTTGTTAGTGGAGCGTGGCAAACCGCTCTCCGCTGCTCTTTTCGGCTGTTCTTTAGTGCGCTCTATGAGCAGCCGAGAGCGCTTTGCCACGCTCCACTAACAAATATACAAAAATGTCTGCAGCGCATTTTTGCAACGCTTTATTTTGTGCGCAGTTTTTTTGACGATTTATTTTTGCAACGCTTTATTTTGCGCGCAGTTTCTTTGACTACTTACTTTTGCAGCGGTATAATCTGCGCAGTTTTTTCTTATCGCAAAAATAAATAGTCAAAAAAAATCCGCACAAAAAATTTTTGCATATTTATTTTTGCACTAGTTTTTTTGTATATTTATTTTTGTATATTTGATTAAAATGACTATTTAATTAAATATGCAAACAAACACTGCACAAATTAGGGTACACAAACGGCGCCCCATAAAGGTGCACAAACCACAATCACTACAATCGACGTCTTTCGAATGACAGTTGACGCTCGACACTTGGACGTAAACGCTCGTGACCCTTTGACGTGAAACTTTGACGTGAACTCTGACGGTTTTCTAAAATAAACACAACACAATGCGAAAGATAGTAGGCACAGATCGGTTTTAACAGCGCAAAACAATTTACATTCTTTATGAGTGAAATAACATTATTTTAGCTTCAGGCTTTTACGAATAGCATCATTAGAAAAGAGAAATAATTATCAAAGCAAAATAACAAATCTAAATTTGCAATATAACATTCACAAATCATTCAAATATCGAAAATAAAATGCACAATACTCACCAACTATTTGAGACGGTAATGCACAGAACTCATATCAAGAAATCGACAATCGAACAGTTCTTATCTCTAGTCTATTTCAACTTTTTCAGTCAATTGAAATAATTTGGCATTTTTGCAAGGGCATTTATAGAGAAAAATTACAAAGAATAAAATAAAAACTACGTGGGAATTTAAGGGGAAAAAGGCTATTTTTCGAAAACATTGTCCAAAACAAGTTTTGTTTTGGAAAAGTGGGTGAATTATTCATCGTCTCCGGCTGAACTAATCATTGTGGAAAATACTAAGACCAAAGCAAAAACAATAATCAACTTGTCACTACATTTCCGTTAATACTAGTAAAATCAAAATACGCTAACAGAGAAAGTAACTTGTTTTTATACCAATCCGCTACGTACCATTAGGGGTCAAGAAAGAAAAAACTAAACATGACTGAGCAAAACAATTCGCCAACTACGAACGGTGAAAGTATACATGACATCTTGTCAATGATCGATATTGGCGTGCCTTTTCTCTCATTACAAAAGGATTTCTGTTCGAATACAAAGTGGTTGGAATCTTGCAAGGCGAAAGGTTTTTGTTTGAATCCAAAGCAAGCTAACTTGCTGTAACAATAATAAAAAATCACACGACAAAGCAGCGGAAATATGTGGATTCCCGAGATGAAGAACTTTTTTCCTTTTTTTTTTTTTTTTTTGTCTTCACCTCACATCCCGCCGAAAAAGGATCGCAAAGTTTCACACATTTGGCTCTTTCAATAAGTTTGGGTCGCCTTAAAATAAGGTTGAGAACCATGCTCTACTCTAATCGATTTCGTTGAAGAAAAAAAGATTGCTTTCGATACTGCACGGGTTGCAGTCCAAGCGGCGGAATTGATTGTAAAACAAAAAGAAAAAATATCTCGCTTTAGTTAAAGTCGCCGAGGTATGTCGATTAGCTGACGAGCTGGACCTGAGATAAAAACCGGTCGGGTTACCGGTCGGGTCAAGGCTCTTCGACCGGCCGGTTAAGCCGGTTAAAACACCGGTCAAATTTTCCTTTCTTGCAACTAAAGACATCGAAGCACCAACCGAAATATACATATATAACTATGTTTTATTACAAATAAAATTTTTATGAAAGAAGATTAGTAACAAACCATACCTTTTAAAAACACTTGTTGAATGGTTTCAAGCTGTGACTAATATGCTGGGACCATTAAGACACGCACATCTAGAGGCGTATTTAGGAATTGGGGCATTTTGCCACAGAGCTGTAAGTCGGGCCCGGCTTTTCGGGTCGGGTTCGGGCCTAAAGTTGACAAAAATGTCGGGCTTAATTTGGGCCTGAGACGTACTTTTTGTCTTAGGTGTACAAAAAAATAATCAAATTTACTTGGCAATATTGCTAAATTTTTTAGACCTAACTTAACTTTCGGATTTTTTCGAGCATAATTTGGGCTTCAAATTAATTTTCGGGTTCGAGCCGGGTTCGAGCTTATAGTTTCGGGTTCGGGCCGGGTTCGGGCCTGAACTTGTCGGCCCGTTTACAACTCTGTTTTGCCATGCCCCCCATTGGGCCACGGCACAAAGCAAAAAAGTGCAAAATACAAGATAAAATCGCGTAATAAGCAGAGGTGGAGTCGAGGACACAAGGCTCGAGGCCAAGGGCACAAAAAAAATCCTAGGCTAAGGACATCCCTTCCAAGGACGGACCCTCTCAAGGCCAAGGACAGGAATGCTCAAGGACCAAAGAAACAGGCGCAAGTGTTCTCAAAAGAAAAAAAAGGTCTTCAAAAAATTTTTTTAAGCGATCTCTGATTGAGGAAACGAAAAAAGTCTCCGCAAATTTTCTGCAAGATTTCTGGCGTTTTCCAACAAAATTTTAAAGGTTTAAAAATAGTGCTGTTCTCAAGCCGCGAACAGAGCAATTTTCGAGGATTTGAGGCTTCGAGGCCAAGGCCAAGGACTTGATCTTGGAGGTCAAGGCTAAGGACTTCAAAATGTGTCCTATAGGATGTCCTCGAGGCCAAGGACGTCCTCAAGGACTCCACCTCTGGTAATCAGATTATAATAAAGCATGCATGTGCAAGAGGCTTGCACTACCTGGCATTTTAGCATCATTTTAATCAGCTTGAGAGTAGAAGTGGCGCAGATTTCAGATTTTGTAGTACGTGCTTAAATCTTGCAGCTTTGAAAAGCTTTTTCCAACTTAAATTTACCACACTCGACACTGGGCAAGAAAGACATAGCTCTTATTTTTTTATATTTAACTAGCCAGAACTTGTTCTGAAGTAGCAGCATTTCTACAAACTGCTGGGGCACATTATATTTTGAATATTTTCTAGCCAATGTCAAAACAGTTTAAAGTTTGCTGCTCGGCAAGTTGCAAATAATCTGTCACCAGAAGCTAAAAAATTTTAACTTTTTTTCTTGGCCTTACACATGATATCATTGGAAAGAACGTCTAATAATTTAGCTTGTGCCCTCCAGTTCTTTTTAAGCTTATTTTGCAGAGGTGGAGTCGAGGACACAAGGCTCGAGGCCAAGGCCAAGGACACAAAAAAAATCCGAGCCCAACGCCAAGGACAGCCTTTCCGAGGACAGACCCTCTCGAGGCCAAGGACAGGAATGCTCGAGGTCAAGGCCAAGGACCAAGGACACAAGCGCAAGTGCTCTCCAAAAAAAAAAGGTCTTCACAAAAATTTTTTAAGCGATCTCCAAAAAAAAAAAAAAAAAAAAAGGTCTTCACAAAAATTTTTCAAGCAATCTCCACAAAAATACGTTTCAAGCGCTTTACAAAATTTTAACAATTCAAAAAATAGTGCTGTCCTCGAGCCGAGGACAGGCCAATTTTCGAAGACTTGAGACCTCGAGGCCAAGGCCAAGGACTTGACCTTCGAGGCCAAGGCCAAAGACTATAAAATGTGTCCTCGAGGACTCTACCTCTGTTATTTTGTGCACGTTTTGTGTGCTCAAAACAGGTTTTTCAAACCGAATTTTAACCTAAAAAGGTTTTAAATTGAGTTATTTTTGCAAAAAACGCAAAAAGTTTTTTGCGTTTCATGGCCCTCCCTTTTGAAAATTTTTCATTCGATACATTAAACAGTGATCACAAACCATTTGTAAAAAAAAACGGTCAACCGGGCAGGTCAGAAATCGGTCCACCGGCCGGTCAACCTGCTTAGATTTTAAAATTTGCTGGTCGGGTCGAGAAAATCCTGATTGGTTCCATTTCTGAGCTGGACTGCAATTTTTCTTGTCCGTGTTGGCAAAAACCTGTATGCCAAATTTTGTGTTTCCAAAAGTTTTAGTCAGAGTTAGGATGGGGGCACCCCTCTCCGTGTAAAATGCGTTGGTAAAACACTCAAATTAAAATACTTGTAGGGTTAAAAGAAGGGC
The DNA here is from genome assembly GCA_963965965.1 of Trididemnum nubilum. Taxonomy (NCBI): domain Eukaryota; kingdom Metazoa; phylum Chordata; class Ascidiacea; order Aplousobranchia; family Didemnidae; genus Trididemnum; species Trididemnum nubilum. The sequence continues at coordinate 35,187 of CAWYPQ010000297.1, read as the reverse complement.
GGGGGCTCAAAATGTGTGCTGCGACACACTATAATGTGAAGATAAAAATCACAGGTGTGTAAAGGCAACGCCAAGGGGAGGACTGGGAAAGACATGTCCTCCCTAATCACTTTTTAGGCCATTTTTCCAATTCGCACAAATCCGATAAGTTTTTTGGGGTATAGAGGGCGATGTCATTCACTATGAGTTAGGTTCAAGTTACTCATCCCCAAACTTATTTTCTGTGTCGTAGCCTTCTACATAGCTATGTTCTTTTTAAATATTTAAATCAAATCTTTCTTTGTACTCGTTGTATTACGCCGAAGCGTATATTGAGCTTGCAGTGTCCATATCCGCATCATTGTGCGCGGGCAACACAGCTCGACTTTTGAAGAATTGTCGCAGCGGTGGCGAGCAGTTAGCAAAACTGCGTCTGATTTGACCGGCCCGAGATTTGAACTTCAGACCTCCCTCTCCAGAGGCGAACGCGTTTCCGCTGCGCATAACTTGGCAGCAGCTCGTTCAAAGGTGTTTGTTATTATGGCAAAATGAACAAGAAACTATAAGCTACTGTTTTGATTTCACATGAAATCATAGTTGGGCTTTTGGCTTTACTTTTTTTCGGAAAGTTGTACTAGGTTGATGCGCTTGAAGTTTCTGGTGTTCCATGTTGTGTTAGGCGCTTTTACAGTATACGCTTCATAGGCCTACCAGTTGCATAATAAGTAAATGGGATAAGCTGGATTCCTGCATGCGTTGACAACTCAGTTTGATGTTGCAGAGATAGGCTGGCAAACTTGCAAACTTGAAAGCTCAGTATAAAAGATTTACATTTTTAATTTTCAGTGCTCTTATGGATTTCCTTGGCGATTAATGTCTTTGGTTTTATTGGTTTGTGTGTTGCTCAGCAAAAAGGATATTTATATTTCACGGCAAGCAATTGTCGCGGAAAAAAAATAGCACCAAAAACGGTAAGATTTTTACTTACGCTTGCAGTAACACTTCATTTTTATTGAAAATTTATCAAGTTTTAAATGAAAACAACATATAGAGGCTTTTTAAGAAATAGCTGCGGGGTAGCAAGATTGTATATAATAGGGTTTCCATGTTTTCATTACCAAAAAGGAGGACACCTTTTCAATGAAATTTATTGACAGCTATTTTTTCTGCATCGGCAAAAGACAAACGAAAGCAACAATTATTTTAGCTATAGATCAAAGTGTTATTGCATTTAATTTTTCGACTTTACCCACGAGTCCAAAAAAAAAGTCTTCGCCGAAAATTGAAGTGTTTTTTTCCAAAAATCAGGTGAAGATTAAAAAAAAGGTCTTCACCGCAACTCGGGACCATGTTCTGCCGGAATTTTTAGGATTTATTCGTGCTGGCTGGCTCTTTTTCGTCTGATCATCAAGCGCTCAAATCTTGATTGGTGGACGTCTAAATCTGGATGGGGGGAAGCTAAATCTTGATGGGGGGACGCCAACTCTCGATGGGGGGACGCTTCCCCCATACAATTCAAGTGCTGGATATATTGATACACTAAAAGCCTGCGTGAGTAAACATGTTTCATCTGTTCAAAATGCCGAAAATGAGTACACTTGGGTATTTTTAGCGTCCTCGGAGGACAAATTATTTTTGATTAAAAAGGAGGACATGTCCTCCAAAAAAAGGACGAATGGTAACCCTAGTATATAAGACTACACGGAGTTGGTGGGTAGTTAGAACATTAAACAGGAATTGTGACATGTTCAATTACAAACATTCGTTGAAATAGTCACCTGTTGTTCTATAACTAAACAGGGATTGTGATTTTACAGTCAAGATTATGGATTGTGCTAAATCTTGCTTTTTTTCGTATGTTTTTTTATGATGCAATGCCAGTGGTTGGCAAATTACGGCACAAAAGCAATGAAAATATTTCGCTAAAAATTATTTAAAAAGGTAATGAAATTACCGTAGTCGTTACTTCTCAGAAAAAGTAATAAGTAATTTGTGACAAATTACTTTGAATGAAGCATTCAGCTAAAATGACAATGGTGTGCGTCAGCTTTTCTAATTAGGTTGTATGAGAGAAAATATTGGATCTCGTCTATGATTTAAGCTCCATTATGATGCGCATTTGCAGTGATCAGATGATGGCTTTCATTATGCTGCCTCTTCGACGCGGTTCGGCCTTAACGAATATTAAGTTTTAATTATTTAACCTTAGTGAGTACAGAATTAAGTTTATTAAGTTTTGCTTGATTTTACTTTCTTCTGCTTGCTTATTTGATAGTCTTACACTACGGATACTTGTAATAATTTTTTCTAATACGTATAGCTCTTTATTTTATAACTGTGCAGCATTTTTATCTCATATTTATTTCATTTTCAGTAATATTCGTATATTTTACAACTGTAAACAGTTCCAATTTTGGAATTGCCGGAGCAGGTTGTTTCTATCCTGCTCCAGGTTTAGTTGGATTTTCTGACAAAATTTATACAGCGTGAAAAGAATTTTACAGTATTACTGCAGTTTATTACTTAAAAAGTTTATCTGCTTTTAGACACTGAAGATGCCTTTGTAGGCGAAATATATATATGTCAATTTATTCTCGCTTATTGCTGTGTGGTCTTTGGACTATCAGTTTAAATTAGCATGTAGAACAGCAATCCGAGAATTAGCTTAGATGTACAGTGAAAGGAGATCCTAGCAACAAAACAGTAAAATGAAGATAGAATTGTTTGAAAATTAAGCAGGTTTTGAGCTCCGGATAATTTGTTTTTGCGGTTAAAGATTATACCATAACTCTTTGGCTATTGTGGTTACTGGTGCGTTAAAGCAAGGCCTTTAACATCAACGTTATGAAGCAAAATCGAGCGATAAAAATTAAAATCTGAAGCATTCTCTTCAACAGTTTATCTTGATCTCGAATCTAGGTTTACTTGCATTATAGACACAAACTGATCCATTTTTTTGTGACAATCTTATATAATATCACGCTTTCGGTAATCCTCTCATCGTAATTTTTTAAAAACTTTTCATTGGAACGACCGACGCTTGCGTCGCGTGTTCCTTTGTTTTTATTCGGCCATTTTCAAACTAATGAGTGTGAGATTTCAAACTTTTGCTTATAAATCGAGAACGGTTAGATCTAACTACATGAAATTTTGACAGCAGTTTAAGATTAATGAGTTATATGTTTGTACCAAATTGCGAGCCAATTAGTCTCGTGACTTTGTTTTTGGACCCGAAAACAGTCCAGAAAGTTTGGCGTAAAAAGCCGTCTCAATCAAAAACCGCCTAAGTACAGCAAAAAATATTTTACGCGGTTGTTTAAAGATACGTCATATGTCTTAAGATAATCTTTCATCCCTATCAACCCACTTTTGACCGCGATGAGGTTTTTTTTTCCTTTTTTTCTTCCTAAATCTTGTACGCTCTTCTTCTACTAAAGTACAAAACATTGAAATCTAATTTTTGCGTAGAGTTGTTGAGCTGCTGTAAACGCAATTTTGTTTTCCAAAATTTTTTGGGGCGACTTCCCCGGGAACCCCCGCAAACTGGGCCCCCAAAAAATCAATTTTTTTTACGACTTCAGCTAGGGCGCCAGTTTTTTTTGATAACAAGAGATATTTAACAGACAAATATTTTAACATAGTTTGGGGTACCACATCCCGGAACCCCCCCAAATGGAACCCCAAAAAATTAATTTTTTGAGAGGCCCATGCTTGGGGTTGTTTTTTGATATCAGCAGTTGTTTAAGAGACAAATATTTTGACATAGTTCCAATGGCTTAGGGTTGGATAGGATGCTTTTTTTATTATGATCAATCACTATGTTGTCAATTAAATAGATATATTGACAATGTTTGAAATTCCAAACCCTCTTTTCCTAGAAGACATTTCTGATTACTTTCTTAACGGGAAAGCAAAAGTTTTTTTGACAATCTCATTGTTCAACATGCGTCAGTCGTTCACTGAGATTGCTTCTCAGCAAGCTTTCATTTAATTTTAATAGTGATTACCAGCATTACAGTGACTTTTCGTTACTAATACTATTATTAAAAGTTTACAAACAAGATGTCAAAAAGACGTAACTTTAAAATTCATATTGCTTTCCAGAGGTGGAGTCCTCGAGGACACATTTTGAAGTCCTTGGCCTTGGCCTTGGCCTCGAAGGTCAAGTCCTTGGCCTTGGCCTTGGCCTCGAGGCCTCAAGTCCTCGAAAATTGGCCTGTCCTCGGCTCGAGGACAGCACGATTTTTTGGAATGTTAAAATTTTGTGGAGCGCTTGAAAAATTGTTTGGAAAACGTTTTTTAGTGGAGATCGCTTGAAAAATTTTTGTGAAGACCTTTTTTTTTGGAGAGCACTTGCGCTTTGTGTCCTTGGTCCTTGGCCTTGGCCTCGAGCATTCCTGTCCTTGGCCTCGAGAGTGTCTGTCCTCGGAAAGGCTATCCTTGGCCTTGGCCTTGGCCTCGGATTTTTTTTGTGTCGTTGGCCTTGGCCTTGGCCTCGAGCCTTGTGTCCTCGACTCCACCTCTGTTGCTTTCTACATGTTTATTTTTTGAAAAGTTGAGTGGTGGTACGGAACTTGAGAATTGCTTTATTAAAATTCAAAAATGTTTTCTTCTTTCATTTATTGCCCGCTTTTCCGTGAGGGTTGCGGTGAAGGCAGTTTGAGATTAAGCCTCCACACTTCACGGTCTTCCATCACATCCATCATTTCGCTTCGGTGAAGTCCCTTAAGCAATTCCATCCAAGATCTTCAATGTAATTGGTCCATCTAGTTCTAGGTCGTCCGACTGGTCTTCTCCCATTTGCTTTGGCAAGTAAAGCTTGTTTGGGGAGTCTTTCCTGAGGCATTCTGCTTACATGGCCAAACCATCTAAGTTTAGTTCTTTTAATTCGGAGAAGTAACGGCTCGATGTTTAGAGATTCTCAGTGCTACGCACTTTGTTAAAGAGTGTAACTCCTTCGATTCTTCGTAAAAATCTCATTTCGGACGCAGGGGCGCTGAGAGCCGAATGTGGGCCCGGGGCCAGCTCAAATATGACGGATTTCCGGTTTTGTAAACTCCAAAACAGATGGAGAAAATGTCGCAGTTTTGTCCGAATTGTGATGTAATCTCAAAAAAAAAGGTCTTCACCGAAATTTTTAACGGTTTTTCCGGTTGACATTTGATGATCTCCAAAAAAAAAAGGTCTTCACCGAAATTCTAACGGTTTTACCAGGTGATCTCAAAAAAAAAAAAAAAAGGTCTTTAGGCCTCACATGCTGCTTTCTCAGTGTCATTTCGATGGGCCCTCTGCTGGGCCCGCTGAAGCCAACGGCCGTCCTGAAGCCCATGGGCCCCCTAAAGTCCATGAGCCCCGGGGTCATTGTACCCCCTGCCCCCCTCTCAGTGGCCCTGTTCGGACGCTTGTACTTGTGATCGCACTCTTTCGGTCATTACCCAAGATTCATGCCTATAAGTGAGAATGGAGACAAAAACTGTTTTGAAAATTCAGAGTTTAACTTTTTTGAATTGTATTGCGCAAAATGTTTTCCAATTTTTTTTGTACGGTAATTGGCTAGTCGCTATGACAAGAATTTTACTTATCGCCGCGGAAATGGAACAATATATTGCTATTCATTTGCTAACCTAACCATTTCGCACGAATTTGGAATGCGACACTACTCGGTCATAGATAAATGCTAACTCGAATTACTTAAGGAACGGGCCAGCGCAACTCGCTGCAATACAAGGAATATAACAACGCAGACCTACTTGTTTTGGGCCGTGTGCTTTTACTGTTGTAGCTACCACCGTTACGACGAAACGTCTTGTGATCGAGGAAAAGTAAAAAATAACCGTTACTTCTTTACCTGCATGCAATAACATCTAATTGTTGTATTTTGATAGCAGGTAGCATTTTCATTGCTCGAAGGTTTTAATAGTTTTGTTTGGAGCAAAGATTGGTATCTAAACTTTATGCATTAAGTATTTTTTCATTAGCATACAGCGAGATTCGGATGTTGGATTTCAAAATAGCGTCTAAGATTATACTCTGTGCTTAAATAGTAAAATTTTGCATGGGGAGACGCTTTTGCAGCCTTGACCAACTATACAAAAAGTTTAGTGGAAATGATGTATTACGTCGCCGAAATTCAATGAAGACCAAAAACAAGAAAAAAGGTCTTTGCCGGAAATTGAAGTCATTTTTCCCCGAAATCAGGTGAAGACCAAAAAAAAGGTCTTCGCCGCAATTTGCGACCATTTTCGGCAGGAAATTTGTAGGATCTTTTAGTCCTGGCTGGCTATTTTTCCTCCGGTCTTCCAGCTCTCAACTCTAGATGGGAGGACGCCTAAACCTCGATGGGGGGACGCTAAATCTTGATGGGGAGACGCTAATTCTCGAAGGGGGGACGCGTCTCCCCTACAATTTAAGTACTGATTATACTCGTATTCTTTTGGAACTGAAACCACGTTTCGGCAAATTTAATACAGTACTTTTGAGTTTACTGTAAACAAGTTTACAAGTTATTGCGTTTAATATAAATAAGTATTTGTATGACCATCTTAAGTTAACCACCCTGCTCTCGCTTTTAATGTTTCTTTTCTTGTTTTTAGTCATTGTTGTATGCTACACAAGTAACACAACTATAACAACTTGCTGTCAGCAGGCGCGTAGCAAGAAATGGGCAATGGGGAGGGGCTGATTTTTGCGACCAAACTTAGTTGAAGACTAAAAAAAAGGTCTTCTCGTAACATTAGAACAATTTTTATGACCAAATTCAGTTGAAGACCTAATGAAAAAAATGGTCATCACCTAAAACTAAAATTGCCAATGGGGGGTGGAGTATTTTCTATTCCAGCGCAGAAATCAGTCTCAAAAGTGTTAAAACTGTGGTATTTTCCATATTCTGCATGCCAATGGAGGAAGCTATACCCCCACTCCCTTCTGGCTACGCTACTGCTTGCTGCAAATACGAGAATTGAAAGTAAAAGTGTTGGTTAAAAAAGCACACGCCGTAAATCTTTTTTTTTTTTTTTTGCTCATACACACAATTGCATCAGCTATCAAATTTCAATGCGACCAATATGAATTGCTTAAAAGAGATTATGCTTGAGATCAAATGAAATCCTTTCGACGACCAGAATAAAAAGCTTTGCTGGGCCGTATGTTATGCAGGCTTGTTCTAGAAAGTCTAGATTATTAAGATCGTCAGCTCGATACCCATTATTAGCATGATTGATTTTTTTTCGTCTGCACTACTGTACAGCTCGTAATCTGTCAGTACTGAAAAAAGAAAGAACTTTCGTAAATAATACCATTGTACGACTTATAATATATTATACTTAAGCAAACCGACAACAAAATCTTACTGCTGAACTGTAAAACTTGACCGAAATTTTTTTAATCCTATTGTGATTGCGCTGCTTACATTTAGACTATTTTATCATATTTATCGTCTTTTTTGACGCCTGGAAAGGTATGCGGCCAATGGCACGACTAAGCGTCATTCTCAGACACAAACTGTTTTGATTGGTTGGAAATCTAACTTACGCAGCCAATCAAGTTTTACTCTTTGATAGAGCCAGATATAAGCGTAGCTAAGATTTTTGATTGGAGGGGGCTAATCGCAAATTACATGCAATGACGTCATCAAAATTTTTCAAAAGAGGAACTTTTTGCAAAAAATGAAAATGTCTAAATTGGCAGACGAGAGCGAGTCACACTGGGCGGTTTTTTGAAAGGTTTTTTGAAAAACAAGCTATTTTGAATGTTATTGGATCACATTCAGCACGTGTTCAGGGCAATTTGAAAGAACTGGATTTCTAACATTTGAAAGCCAATTGAAAAAATTAAGTTGTTTTATCCTCCTTTTACTCTCACAATTTAAATCCAAAACACTTATAAAATTTTGCATTTTGGGGATAAATTTGTAAGTGATTTGACCCTGGAAGGGGTAAGTAAGGTACGTTCCCTCCTGCAATATTTTAGCTGTGAATAATAAAATAATCCACTTGAAGACATTTCTTGAAGATTTTTGTTTTGTCATAAAAATAACCAATTGTAGGAGCATAAGTACAGCCAGCGGGTCCAGGCCCCCTCAATTCAAAGTCAATAATTTGTTAAATGAGCATTTCCCCTAGCTGATTTTTTTTCAAAAGTATAATATTGTTGTCGCGTAAAAACTGGCAAGGTGGATGTAAGTGTTATTGAAAAATAATACACTAGATAGTTACGTTTGCTAACTATATTTTTGACCGGGTCGGAGTTACAATGCGTGGGGCCCCTGGTACCTCGGAAATTTTTTGAAAAATCTTTTTGCCAAATATACGTGAAGACCAAAAAGAAAGTCTTACCACCTGAAAGCGGGGCCCTTGGCACTGTGGCATATAGTAAATCTGCTCCTAATTATTGCATAACGTTCATAAAAAAGTTAGATGAGGCCTGAGGGCCTAAGATAGCAACTTTTAGAACGAAAATCCTTAATTTCACCCGGGTTACGTTTATATACTGGTTGGCAAAAATTGAATTCAGGGGGGCCCGGGACCTCTTATCGTCAATATTGTTCATTACGGTTGGACTCGTGTATGTTGTACGCAAGAAATGCTAAAAGAAGCTGAAACTGAAGAAACAATCGGCTTTTATGCCAAACTTTTATCATTGCAGGCATTTCAATTCAATAGGGCCCGGGCCCCCTGTTTTCCCTCTGGCTACGCCTATGGCGCCAAAACTCCGACGTCATCACAAACACATTGCAAATTGATTGTTTTAACAGCAAACGCTTTTTTGGGGTCTGCACTATTTGTAATTAGTAATTTTGACACCTCTAAAAAAGTAGTAAAACCACCACAAAAATTACTTTTTTGAAAAAGTAGTGTCATTACCGTTGAAATTACTAAAAATGTAATTCGTTACATTAGTACTTTGTTACTGCCCACCACTGTACAATACTGTATTTGCTGCGAAATGTGCTGGCGAGTTACCTTTTTTTTTACTTGAAGCTTTTGAAAAAATGTTAGATGCAAAAAGTATTTCAGCGACTGTGTTAGTAAAACTGTTTTAACTTCCAATGCTCTGTTTGCTTGACTATTAAAAAATGCCTTGCTGCTTCTGCAGCATCGTAAAATTGCAAAAACGAGCTTCATTCAACTTGAACGACTGCCAAAAATTTGCGAGTTGCCAGCGCATTGCTCAGCAGTTTTTTATTATCTTGAAATTTTTGCAATTTTGCTTGCAAATACTGGAAAATTACTAAAATTTTACCGTTTTGAAACAGAACAGAAGCTAGTTTCTCTTCTGATTAAATTTTTTTTTCAAGTTTTTTTTTTTGCTGCTAAGAATAGATTGTTCTAAAAGTTTCATTAAAAATGAGCCTCGAATTCTTATAAATTTTTTCTTATAAAAAAGATTTTACCACTACCTGTAGGAACACCAATATCACATTTAAGTAACTTGATGGCGTTTTAGAGAACAACTTGAAAATTTCTTGAAGCCAATCCGTCTCTAACGGAAAAATAATCTTACTTTATAGTTCACGAAAATGTATTAACCGACATGAGCTGTATCGTAGCTAACATACTCTTTTTTTACAAAACCACTTTTATAAGAACACGAGGCTCATTTTTGCACAAAATTTATGAAAAAATTAAGAACAATGCCAGCCCCAGTAGTAAAAAAAAAAAAATTATAAGATCAAATGAAAAAGAATAAATTTCAAATCAAAAAAGGCGGTAATTATTGAAATTCTGTACAGATTCAAAACGATGAAATTTTAGTGATTTTCCAGTTTGCAAGCAAAATTGCAACGATTCCGAAATTATAAAGTACTGTTGCACATCGCGCACGTAATTGAGAAAACTTATGTTGTTCAAATTGAAAAAATTCGCTTTTTGGTCTTTGCAATTTTAAGATACTGCAAACGCAGAAAAAAAGCGTTTACTCCAGCAGACAGAAGCAGAGGTGGTGTCCTCGAGGACGTCCTTGGCCTGGAGGACGTCCTCGAGGACACATTTTAAAGTCCTTGGCCTCGAATCCTTAGGTCCTCGAAAATTGCCCTGTCCTCGGCTCAAGGACAGCACTATTTTTTGAACCGTTGAAATTTTGTTGGAAAACGCCAGAAACCTCACGGAAAATTTGCAAATACCTTTTTTGTTTTCCGCAATTGGAGCATAGGCTTAGCCCAGCGGGCCTTCCCCCCCAATTGAAATTTCACCAATGACAAAAATGAGACAAAAAAGCCTATTGTTTTTTCAGTCTCAGTTTCTTTTTAGCGTTTTTCGCTTACACCAGTAGCGAACAACATTATTGAAGACCAGGGGCCCCTGGACCCCCCTAAAATCAATTTTTGCCAGCCAATTTAAACGTAAACCTGGAAGAAATAGATAGTTTTTATCCTAAAAGTTGCTATCTCAGGATCACATCTAGCCTTTTTATGAACGTAATGCATTAACCAAGGCCTGATTTACCACAAAATGGCGCAGTACCAGCTAAGGGCCCTGGGCTCAAATCTTAAGACTCTTTATGGTCTTCACGTACATTTGGCAGAAAGATGTTGCGAAAATTTCCAAAGTGCCAGGGGCCCTGTGCGATGTAAATCCGGCCCGGCAATAACATGGTTAGTAAGCGTAACCATCTATTGTACTATTTTTCATTAACAATTCATTAATTCACCTCCACCTCGACAGTTTTTACGCACAAAATACTTTAAAAAAAAATTAGCCATGGAAAATGCTGATTGAACAAATCGTTGAACTTCAATTGAAAGGGCCTGGGCCCCCTGGCCTAACATGCACTTCTATAACTAGTTATTTTCATTACAAAACAAAAATCTCCCAGGGAAAATCTTCGAGTGGGTTTTTATTTACTGCTAAAATGTTGCACGAGACAATGCACCTTACTTCCCCTACCTGTACCAAATCACTAACAATTAAACTTTAACATCAAAATGCAAGATGTTAAAGGTGTTTTGAACTCAAATTGCAACTAGAAGGAGGATTAACGAGTTTAATTGTTTTAATTGGCTTTCAAATGTCAAAAATCTAGTGCTTTCAAATGGCTCTAAACATGTGCGAAATGTGATTCAATGGCATTAAAATAGCTTTTTTTCCCAAAAAATTACAAAAAATCGCCCAACAGACCCCCAAAGCCTCCGGCCGCTGGGGGCCCCGCCCCCAGACCCCTCGTCTGTGATATGTTTGAGTTACACTGGTTTTATCAAAACGTTTCCAAAGTTACGTATTTGCACTTTTCTACTATTTTAGTATAAGCCCTCTCCATTTGCAAAATCCTGGTTGAGTACCAACAGTCAAATATTTGATGACGTCATTGCATGTGATTTGTGGTTTAGACCTCCCCAATCAAAAATTCTGGCCACGCCTATAAATTGGAGATTGCCTGAAAAACTTTTTTTGAAGACCTTTTTTTGAGAACACTTGCGGTTGTGTCCTTGGTCCTTGGCCTCGAGAGGGTCTGTCCTCGGAAAGGCTGTCCTTGGCCTTGGGCTCGGATTTTTTTGTGTCCTTGGCCTTGGCCTCGAGCCTTATGTCCTCGACTCCACCTTTGGACAAAAGCATTTGAAATTAAACAATTTTTACAAACATCGTTGCTAAAATTGACATTAATGCTCCCAAAATTTTAAGAACAAATTAAGAAAAAACAATTTAAGAACAAATTAAGAAAAAACTAAGCTGGAAATTGGTAAAAAATGAAGAACAGCCAACCTCAACTCAAAATTTACTAGCTCATATAAAAATTGTATTTAGAATATAAAATATAAAAATGTATTTAGAAAATTACTATTTAAGTAAATATTGATTAGGCCTACAGTTAACTTCTGAAGAAATTTATCCATCCAATAAATAACCTGTTGTTGGGTTTTAAATAAGCCTAAATTACGACATTGAGTTAATGCAGTTTTCCGTAAATTTGACGATTAATTTGACTTCTCGACTGTTTTTTTTTTTTTTTGCTTCTGCTACTGCTTCCTAGTCTCCGCTTTCAATACATCTGACCAGACTTATTAAAAGCTTTACTTCTTATTGTTTCAAGTCGCATCGTTCGAATTTACTTTTCACTTAGGCCTGAATCACACGATCAAGTTTTTTGCACAAATGTCTTTCATCAATGTTTTTTGAGCTATTACACCTGGACGCAATTTTTTGCTCAGCTTCTTGCCAGATGGAAGCTTCTGGGTTTTTCAGCTAACAAATTGCTGAAGCTATCACATGTATTTTTTCTCAGTAAAAGCATTTACGCAGGTGTCTAGGAATTTCTTTGAAATTTGCCTTGGCAATAGTAATAGTATGTGCTTTGTCGATTCATTATTTCTCGTTAACCAAAATGATACGAACACGTTCACAAAAGCGAAAAGCTTAGTAATAAATAGCAGAGGTGGAATCGAGGACAGCTCGAGGCCAAAGCCAAGGACACCAAAAAAATCCGAGGCCAAGGCCAAGGACAGCCTTTCCGAGGACAGAACCTCTCGAAGCCAAGGACAGGAATGCTCGAGGCCAAGGACCAAGCACACAGGCGCAAAAAAAAAATCTCGAAAAAAAAATCTTCAAAAATTTTTTTCAGGCGATCTCTAATTCATTGGCGTACCCAGAATTTTTGAGTGGGGGAGGCCTAAACCACAAATCACATGAAATGACGTCTTCAAAATTTTTCCCAAGAGGAAGTTTGTGTGGGACAAAGATATCGTAAGATGGAAGATCTGAAATCGTTGTTGCCTGTTTGCTCACAACCAGGATTTTGCAAAGGAAGAGGGCTTATACTAATAATGGAAAAGAGAAAATATCTAACTTTGGGAACGTGTTGAGAAAGCTAGTGTAACTCAAACGTATCACAGACGGGGGTTTGAGGGCGAGACCCCCAGCCGCCGGTGGCTTTGGGCCGTTGGGCAATTTTTTGTAATTTTTTGGGAAAAAAAGTTATTTTAATGCCATTGGATCACATTTCGCAAGTGTTCAGAGCCATTTGAAAGCACTAGATTTTTGACATGTGAAAGCCAATTGAAAACTTTAAATTGTTTAATCCTCTTTTTACTTGCAATTTAAGTCCAAAACACGGTTAACATCTTGCATTTTGGAGTTAAATTTTAATTGTACGTGATTTGGTCCAGGTAGGGGGCAAGTAAGGTGCATTGTTTCTGGCTACATTGCAGCAGTAAATAATAATCCATTCGAAGATTTTCCTTAGAGGTTTTTATTTTGTCATGAAAACAACCAGCTATAGGAGTACAAGTTTGCCAGGGGGCTTAGGCCCCCTCAATTGAAGTTCAATGATTCGTTCAAACAGCATTTTCCATGGCTAATTTTTTTTAAAGTATTTTGTGCGTAAAAACCAGCGTGGTTGGAGGTGAAATACTGAATTGTTATTGAAAAATGGTGCAATAGATGGTTACGTCTACTAACCATGTTATAACCATGTCGGGCCGGATTTACATCGCGTTTGGCCCCTGGCACTTTGGAGATTTTCGCAACATCTTTTGGCAAATATAGGTGAAGACCAAAAAAATCTTACGATTTCAGCTCGGGGCCCCTAGCTGATACTGCGTCATATTGTGGTAAATCCGGCCCTGATTAATGCATTACGTTCACAAAGAGGCTAGATGTGGGCCTGAGATAGCAACTTTTAGGACGAAAACTCTCCATTTCTTCCGGGTTATACGTTTAAATTGGCTGGCAAAAATTGAATTGAGGGGGACCCAGCGCTCTTGGTCTTCAAAATTCAATATTGTTAATTAGTTATACTGTTGTCAGCGAAAAATGCTAAAAAGAAACGGAAACTGGAGAAACAATAGGCTTTTTTGTGACATTTTTGTCTTTGGTGAAATTTTAATTGCGGGGGGGCCTGCCCCCCTTCCCTTGCCTACGCCTATGCTTCAAGTGAAGAAAACAAAAAAGGTGTTCGCAAATTTTCCGCGAGGTTTCTTGCGTTTTCCAACGAAATTTCGACTGTTCAAAAAATAGTGCTGTCCTCGAGCCGAGGACAGGGAATTTTCGAGAACTTGAAGCTTCGAGGCCAAGGCCAAGGACTTGAGGCATCGAGGTCAAGGCCAAGGACTTCAAAATGTGTCCTTGAGGCCAAGGACGTCCTCAAGGACTCCACCTCTGATAAATAGCTATTTGAGTTCTACCCCAAATTGCGTGCGCAAACTGTGAAATTTTTTTTCGACCTGCAATGAAATGAAATAGGTAAATGGAAAATGTCAAAAACCTTTGCTTGTGTGGAACTCTTTGGAGTATAGCGTAGCTTTTGTTTTGCTAAGTTATCTATCACGAATAAAATTTGCATAGCATTGCATAATTGATCAAGTAATGATAAACCAGGTATGTTCTTTCCCGTAGGCTGCTTGCGGTTTCAAAGGGCTCAATAATTGGATGTCAGAGTAACTAAAACTTTATTGTTTTCAAATAAGAAAATAAGCATTTTTGCTTAGTTTCTTGTAAAATCAGCATGAAATCGCTAAAAATTATCTACTAAAAATTATCCTAACTGCTTAAAAAGGCAAAAGGCTTTTTTGCCAGTGGACATGTCAAATTTTAACCAAAAAATAAATAAATTCATCACAAATTCGGCTCTAGCAAAGACTGGGAAGAAAACTTTTTTCCGATCAGAAGGAAATTTTCGACATCTTGATTAAAACCAGATCACACATTGAATACTTATTAAAATTTAACTATTACTAAATAGTTAGCAAAAGCTTATCCCCATTTGATCTCGATCTAAAACTTCCGAAACTTCCTTCAAGCATCTGATTATTTTATTCTATTCTTGTACTTGGGATTAAACATATTCCAAAAGCACTGCAATTCTTTGATTTCTCTAATTAAAAGTTCAATTTTATGAGTTGACCACGACAGCATGTTGATAACTATACTGCAGTTCTGGTTAATTCTGTAACTTTTCACAATGAATTTGGAAAAATTGGGCAATATGCGATCGTAAGCAAAACAGTAAGTTAGGTTAATGAGAGAAAAGAGCTGGCACACATTCAGGTTTTCGAAGAAAAATGAGAAAAGAGCAGGCACAATGTTATGATATGTCATTGTCGATTAAATCAAAAGCGGTACAATTTCTTGCAACATTTTTGCTTGATAATAGTGACGCATTCGTTTTTTGCGTTGACTTCGGTGGTTTTTGTTTTGTATTTTGCGGCTAAATATTTTCAAAAATACGGCTGAAAGCTGTATTTTTGAAAATATTTTTGAAAATAATGAATAGTTTTCATCGTTGAGAACGGCAGCTGGCAAAATAGAGCTCGGTTCTATTTTCCCGCAAGAACTCAGCAAGACTTTGTGGACTCTCATCCAACAGGTGTCCGCAATAATGAAACATAAACTTGCGCGACCTTTCACACGAGTGATGCAAGAAAATATTGCAAAAAACTTGATCGTGTGATTCCGGCCTTAGTACAATTGTGTTTTAGAGTATTTTGATTGTTTAATAACTGCAGGGTTTGTTCCAAGAAATCACTGTGTATGAAATGCTATAAAGAGTAATAAAGTTTTTGAGAAACAGCCGAAAAACTCCAGCTGGAATAGCAGCTATATTAAGCACAACAACATCGGAGAGAAAAAGCGCCTGTGCTTTGCGCGATTGCTGTTGCGTACATCACCAACGTTTAAAGCGGTAATTTTTTTTATTCTCTCACTCGCGCGCAAACAAGCCCCTCCAAGAGCAATTTGACATTACATATTTTATTCGTCACGATGAGAGTACGATTACGGCCCAAAATAACATCAATAACTCGAAAGCAGACTAAAATTATGATCAAGGTACTGAACAGTATTTCATTTGTCAATGTGTGTACTTTATTTGTTTGATGTCTGCGTTCTATTAAACCCGAAAAAGCATGTCACAATCCCTTTAACGTTTTGAATTGTTTGCCATGACATATTTTCAAACATCATATCACCCTCCCAGCATAAACATAGGATTCAGAATCAAAATCGGTGGAATTAAAGAACTTTTCTATAATAGGTATTTGGGGTAGAAATACGCTCAATTCATTATAACGTCCACATCCAACTCTCTTTGTCTTAAAATTCTATTTTAAGCTCCATGTTTCAATTAAATTTCTCTTAACTCGGAACTGAAAATGCAAAGATTTCACATTCACTTAACTCGTAAAAACTGTACTTACTTGACTGCTAAGGGGTCTTCCTAGTGAACTGAGTGTTTGCTTCTGAAACAGTAGACCTTGGATCGATTCCCGGTCGATTCGAGCTTATAAGTTTAAAGTTACAGCTTGCTTGAAAATGTGAAGACGCTCTAGATATTTTCTAACCCAACAATTTGTAAAAAAAATGCCATTTAATCTTGTACAACATTATACAGTGTAGCATTAGTTTGGATAATTAGTGCAAATTAAGTCGTGCAACCAAGGACGGCCATAGGAGCTTCAGCTTTACCCTAGCCAAGTCACTTAGAAAGTTTAATCTAAAAATGCAAGCGTTTAAACATGTTTCGGACTTGATCTGTGAGTAAGGAAACGAAGGGACTTATAGGGGCTGGGAATGTAAATTCTTCAAGTAGCTTTCAAGTCTTAGCAATTTAGTAGTTTTAAATGGCTCAAAAAAGGTACGAAATTTGATCTGAGTGGCGCTAAAATGGTTCCTTTCTCTGAAAAATCACACCAATTGTCCTGCAGCTCTGATACGCGTGATCTGCACTAGTTAGCTCAGCAAGCTGCCCAATTGAGGCATTTTTCAAGCCTCTCTACACTTCCTTTTACAAAATCCTGGTTGGGCGCCTGGTATGTATCTTAGTTTTCGAAAATTTATCATTTTGTTTAAAATAAACAGAGCAATGAGCAAAACGTTCCATTTTTGAATCAAGAAAGCAATCCGAACTAATCCAAGAAGGCGAAGAAATGGCAGAGCAAAGAAGCAAAGATTCAACACTTTGTGATAATTGTTTTGGCGCGTTTTTTGAGCTTATAATGTTTGTTATTTAGACAAGTTATAGTGATTTTTTCAATGAGCCTAAAACAACTTTATTTTACTTTAAGTTAATAAAACAACTTAAGTTAATCACACTATTAAGTGAAGTATTATTGTGTCATCGTACATTTAAAAATGCACGTGTTTAACGCTTTAGACTTTGTCCAGAAACCGTTACTTAGAATATTAGCATCACGGAAACAAAAACTAAATTTTATTTGAAAACAAAACAGCCTTTAAAATTAATTTTCGTAGTAAACGTTTCGAACTGACATAGTTCATCATCAGCAAAGTTAAAGTAATCTTATTCAAATAGAATAATTCTTCTAGTTCATTGTCAATATAGTAATCTTATTCAAATAAAATTCTTTTTGAATATGATGAACTACGCTAGTTCGGGCGATTAAAATGAAAATTAATTTTTAAGCTGTATTTGTTTTTAACTAAGATTAGCAAATTTGCCTTTTTAATGTACCAAAAACTCTAATGGTCTCCATGTCATAATTGCCAAGATTAGTAAAGCGCTGCAAAAGGTACTATTTTGCGGTATTTGAGATGCAAATACTTGAGTTTAATGATTAAGCTTTTTCGATTGTACTTGCCAGTGTTATTTTCTAAGTGTGGTTTTCACGATAAATCCCACCTTCTACTATCTACTTCTATGTACGCCGTACAGCTGTACATTACAAATTGAAAAGCATTTATTATTTTTCTATTGTACGGTAAGGGTCGTATTCCCTAACTGGAACTACTGGAACTTGAGCCAGTCGATTATCAGTTTTCTCTTTTCAATAATCAACACGGTTTAATCGGAATTCGCAAGTTCAAAAAAGCAATCCTTAAATTACTTTATAATTATAGCAATTTGTCCAGCCATTTGTTAATTCTCGGATTAAAGTTGACCCACGTGGGTACATACCAAAGTATGTGCACTGTGCAAACATTTTGCAGTCTTTTCTTTCTTTTAAGAATATGTTGAATTGGAAAAGATAGAATATTTGACGTTTTTACAGTTCTAAGTAAAGTAGTTAAATACAGTATTCAAAGGAAAGAAAACAAGAGCGAAAAATTGAATGTTTTCTTTCGAATGACCATGCTTTCACTTCCTGTCATTGGGTCACATTTTTGTTGAAAAGGCAAAAGATTACCGACTGCACTGCCATACCCTGCAAAAAATACATAAATAAATAAAACGAAAAACAAACATTGATAATTTTTTGTGATGACTAATAAGTGTGCTTTGTTGTATTTGCTAAAAGCATGTTGCATAATAATCGGTCAACTACTGCAGTTCTTTTATGTACTGTATATGGTATATTCTAGCTCAGGGGTTCCCAACCTTTTCCTTGCTCTGAACCACTTTTGGACTTATTCTGTAGCTATACCTACCACCTACTTTTGAATAGCGCTTGACCACAATTATTGCCATAAATAAAGAACGGTCTTAAAAGTTTAACAGGCACAATAACATACAAATTTTAAAAAGTCCACGCATATGCAATTGAAAAATATACAAAAAGCAAAAGAACAACAAACATATAAGTCACATAGACATAAAAAACCAAATGTACAATTTATCGACCAATAAATACTTGCAAGTCAATGCGATGGCTGCGCTTGCTTTTCTTCGACTGATTTTGCAAGCCGTGGAAATATTTTGTTCACAGAACATCGAAAATCGTGCTCTATGTTTACCAAGCAACTTTTTTATTTTGACTTGACTGTAACAAAAGCAGAAAACCCATGTTCGCATTTTCATGTTGTTGCAAATACATGAAGCTGAGTAATTATTTGCATATTTTGGTAGTGTTGGAGAAGAACTTATATTTAATTGAAAATTTGCCAATGTAAAATCTTTAAATTTCTGCTGTGCAGCTTCATCGCATTGCAAATCAATGAGTTCTTCTTGTTCACCAGTTCCCACCGGTATACCATCAGGCTTAGCAGTGAATGTATTCCCAGTGTAAGTGTATGCTTGTGCATCACCGTCATTGCAGAAGTAATGCTTGATTTCATCTTTCAGAAGAAGATGATGTTTGGTGGTTTCTTGAACAAATGCAATGCTAAGCTCCCCTCCAAGTGACTTCACATTCTCAAACATTCCAAATTGTCTGTTCTCGATGTTTTTTATCCACAAATTGAGCTTTCGGGTGAATGCAGTCAATTTGGTAGCAAAATCAATGATGTTGCTCTCAGGCCTCTGATAATAACGATTGAAGTGATTCATGACTCCATAATTATTTGACAGGTAGGCAAGGTAAAGAATGAAGTAAAAAGGTTTTACATATAAGAAAAAAATCAAACTTATTCACTTCAAAGAAGGCTTTTTCGCAACTACATACACATTTTTAGGTTTGTTGATATCTTGCCCCGTTACAAGGATATGCAAACGTGGAGGAAAGTTTGTTTGACAATCACTGTTGATGACTCGTAGATCTCTTTTGTTTCTACGTCAATTCTCAGAGGTGTTCTGTTCACTCTTTAATATCGTGAACAACATAACTCAAATGCGTTTTGAAAATTTCGGTTCACAAATAACTTTAACTCAAACGAGCCGTTAAAACCGCGGTGAACACTTCCACTGAAATATTCACTATCATATTCTCTGCCACTATCCACTGGACACTGGTATCAGAAACACAAATAATCTTACTTGACTCGCAATGTATATTCACTTAACAACTGACGGGAATCTCACTCCCAATTAATCTTGACGTAACTCAGTGCCGCACTGAATACTTCTAACAGCAATGACTCAATAAACAGTTCCCCACTGAAACTAGAACAACAAAATCTAGAAAATTTTAAACCACAACAGCGTTATTTATATACAAAGGTTCCAAAAGGTTCAATATAATTCTGGCAAATTTGAGTAAAGAAACAGAGACTATTACAAGATCACTTTACGAATTGCAAAACATGACCATAGCGTCACAAAGTCAAATCCACAAGAAAGTTCTCGGAAGTTTTGTATTTGAAAACATGTCTGGTACGTAATAAACAATGTTAGTCTTGCGTCAGATCTGAAGCAAACACAGAAATTCAGTTCGCTATCAAGAAACGCTTTTCAATATCACGCTAATGGCAATTTTTGTTACACACATATGGAACTTACATATTACTTACATTTATAAAGTATTACGGTCGAGAAGCAAAAGAATTTGTGCGGAATTCTGTGAAAACCATTATTTTTTGCATCTATGGAAAACATTTCGCGTACCACTTCAAAAGCTTCCGCGTACCACCAGTGGTACGCGTACCACAAATTGAGAACCCCTGCTCCAGCTGCTGCAATATTGGTCTCATTTATTCAGCAGTTCTTTTTGTTTTGCAGGTCTATTCTAAATCTGTCAAAAATGCTCAATCCCAAATAGGTCTAGTTGTCTGGCAGTTTTTAACGTTCATGTTTCATTTAAATATTGGCCAAAAAATACTCTAAATAATTACACGTACTGACTATTTTGTTTCTGTTTCTGCGTTCAATCCAAATACTAACGCTGTACCGTTTTAAAATAAAAATTGCGTTTAGCGCTGTTGTTACATCACCATTGCTTTTATGCAATCTAACATTGTAATATGCATCCTCAGGTGCGTAGCCAGAACTCTACAATAGGGGAGCTGTTTCGGAGGCCCCCAGTCGCCGGAGGTTGGTAGTTTGAGGGCAACGTCCTCATTTGCCGGAAGGGAGGCCCGGCATTTGGAGATTTTGCAATTTTTTTTGCAAAAATAACGTAATTTTAGACGTATTTTGGTAAAAATTAATGCTTTTAAAACGTGGCATAAAAATTAGCACTGCAAACTCATGATTAAACTGATTACATAAATGGGCTGTGTAAGCGATGGCTAATGGTGGATTTTCAGTCCTTTCATTACCAGCCGGTGAATCATGAAATCCTATTATTCGAAAGAACTCCAAAGTCATAACTAATTTGTTTGCCTTTTATGAAGAAAAATAATTTTAGGGCTAATGCTATGAGATTTGAAAGAGAAGCGATTGGTAATTAACTAAATTGAACTCTTAAATAGTCCACTCCAACATCACCTCAATTTTTTATGAATCCTATGTTAAGCATTTCGCATCAAGCAATAATATTTGGTCATAGGTGGGTTGCAAAACGTCAGCTTCGTTAACCACTAGTCCGTTAACAAACTCCACACCGCGTTAACGTTTATCCGTTACTTTCAGCTTTAATTAACGGAAGTTAATAAAGTCCGTTAATTCGTTAACATTTTGCGTGTAATTTACATTTATTCTTATTCACCCGCTTCTAGAATAAGCATTGACGCTGTTGAGCTGATTGTAAGGAAATATTTATTGCTATGGTGGTCTTTCTGTGTTTTGGAAGTTACATTTTACAGTCTAATCTAATTTCAAGATATAAATAAGTTCAAATGCACTAACGAAGCTGCGATCGGAAAATTTTTGGAAATTGTGAGCAGCGATAATTAATAGACCTATGAGGCTGCAGCTTATTATTTGCCACAAAAAAGAGCTCGTTTCTTTGCTTTTTTCTATAAAACCCGTGCTAATACGCAACAAGTGCTACCAGTGCAAACTGGTTTGGACCGGTACGATATGAATGAATGGTGCAAGAAATTAACGATAAAAACCTTAACGGAAGTTAACAGAACTTAACACAAGTTAATTTAGTCCGTTAACATGAAAAAACTTTTTAACGAATTAACGAGTTAATCAAAAAGTTAGCTTCGTTATTAACGGATTAACGATTAACGGACTTGTGCCCACCTATGTATTTGGTTGCTTACCTTCAGCCACTTTTTCAAAGTTTTTACTGATTTGTAAGCTTTATTGTAGACAAACATTAGCCCCCCACTTTAACTAAGTGTTTTAAAGGTGACCTCAAACCGCTTTAAGAGCTTGTATTACTGCAAAAAAAAACGCCTCAGAAATGCGAAAAACGTACTACATTTTTTATTGTGCATTTTGGTCGACAGGCCAATGGAGAAAGGGCTATAGCCTCACCGCCGCCCCCTTTGGCTACGCTACTGTGCATCCTTTAAGATTGTCAATGATATTACACCTTTTGAATTCTGAACTACTGTAGTAAAATATGCAGAAGTGGAGTTGAGGGCGCAAGGCTCGAGACCAAGGACTCAAAAAAAAAATCCAAGGCCAAGGGCCGACTTTTGAAGGACAGACCCTCTCAAGGCCAAGGAAAGGAATGCTCGAGGCCAAGCACCAAAGACACAACTTGCAAAAGTGTTCTCCAAAAAAAAAGAAAAAGATCATCGCGCCGAAGACCACATTTTTTGCGCAAAATTTTAGGCGTTCTCAAAAACGAAAAAAGAAACGGTCATAACCAAGTCTCATTTTTAACTTATCAAAAAATAGTGCTGTTCTCGAACCGAGGACAGGGCATTTTCGACGACTTGTAGGCTTCGAAGCCAAGGACATGAGCTTCGAGGCCAAGAACTTTAAAATGTGTCCTCGAGGACTCCACCTCTGAAAATTTAATACTATGATGGCTGCTAAGTTTGCTCTAACAGCAGTTGCAATAATAGAAAAACTCTTTACGATGTCGCCCAGGCAGTAGCGTACGCAGGATTTTCGAAAGGGGGGGGAGGGCCAAAAAATTTGAGATTAATGAAGACCAGAATAAAAATTTTCCAGCCCAAAACCAAATCCGTTTTTCTGCCCAAAATTAGGTGAAGACCAAAAATAAAAGACAAAAAAAAAAGGTCTTCACTCAAATTTAGTCCGGTTTTTGGCCAAAAAAAGGTCTTTGCCCACCTTTTCTGAGCTCAAACCTTCTGCCCAAGTTACAGAGGGGGTGCCATGCTCCAATTTTGCATACTTTTCTATGCTAATTACACTATCCTTGCGACCCAAAGGGGGGGGGCCATGACCCAATCCCCTCTCCCCCCCTAAATACGCCCCTGCGCCCAAGTTTAGACTATAAAACTTATGCAAGATTTTTTTAGTCGGGTTTAGAAGTTAAGGCCGGAGAAGATTATGTAAGTGCTTTTTTGCCAATCGCTTCTGCTTTTTCTGTTTCACACCAATCGTTTTCTTTCCTTGATGTGGTATCGCAATATATTCAAATATTAATTCTAACAGTTGTTTGTTGTTTGACTAAAGTGCGTATTAAAATGCATTGAAATGCCACCAATGATAAAAATTATGATAACAAAGCTACTGTATGTTCAGTCTATTAGCATTTTTGCGTACAACAATGCACGCGTACAACAATAATTAACAATAGTATTAATATTGACGACCATAGGTCCCGGGCCTTATCAATTCAACTTTTTGCCAACCAATTAAAATTTATAAACCGGGAAAAATTAAGGGTCTTCGAAGAAGTTGGAACCTCAAGCCCTCATATAACCTTTTTACCAACTTGATGCAATAACATTATTAGTAATCATATTATACCAACTTTAAATCACCATCCTCCTCCACCTCACCAGTTTTTTGCGCAACAAAATATTTTAAAAAAGCTTGGGTTAATGAAAAAACTATAGAAATTAAATTGAGGAAGCCCTGGACCTTAGTCGCACATGTAATCCTAAAACTGGATATTTTCATGGCAAAACAAAAAACCTCCAACGAAAATTTAAAGCGAATTATTATTTACTGCTAAACATATTGCATTGTTATGATTATAATTACGTTTTATTTACCAAGTTGCCTTGGCCAGAAGACACCGAAGGGACCTTTCGGTCTTCGAGTCAATGAGCTGCCACCTGTCTACCACACACGGTGGAGGCTTCACACTCTCTCTCCATTTAATCCCAGAAGACAATCTAATTATCTTGCTAACTTTTACTTGGGCAAAGTCACTTATACAGCTTACAACATTTAACCCAAAAAGGCAGGTTTTAAACGTGTTTTGAACTAGAATAGTAAGTAAATTTAATTTTTGAAAAAAAACTAGCAAGTTTAATTTTTGAAAAAAAACTAGCAATTCCAAGAAATGAGTTTGAGATTAAAAAGATTGACGATATATGAAATAATCGCGGCGGTTTAGTTATTGCAACAAAATTAATTTTGGTTACACAATTTTCAAATTGAAAGTTTTTTGCAAAATTTCGTATTAAGTAGGCTAGCACAACGCAAAAGTGCGAAGTCTATGAAACTAGCGTTTAAGAAAATTACTGCGATCTATTCGTGACAAAAAAGCACGTTGTTTATCGTATTTGATGAATTCAAAAACCTATACTTTACTTTTAACAGAATATTAAACAACATAATTTATGATAGTCCTTGAATTATCATTTATTGTTTCATTTATTTTGTAGCGGAAAATATTCATAGCGTAGAGCCATTAATATTTTTGTCAAACTTGAACTCGAAAAAATTTAAATTTTCGAACTCAAACTTGGACTTGCTAAAATAGACCGAACTCGAACTTGAACTCGAATGAAAATCAATCGAGTTTGCAACCAACAAAATATTTTTCGGGTGAAAATTGTATTGTTTTGTTTAAGCCTTCTCTCAGCATAGTTGCGTGCTTGGAAATCCCTCCCACCTCCTAATTGAAACTCCTGGCTGCGTTTTTGTAGCTGCCTTTAATGCGGTACTTCAAATATGCAAATAGCTTTTTACGATGGTTTTGTAATTTTATTTCATTAAGTTTTAGTCAGTTTTATTGACAAGTAATTCCTGACAAAAATAAAGGTGACCAGGCTTCGAGCTTTGAGTAAGAGGCATTAAGTTTAGTTGAAGGCTCTCTTTTTTTTGTGAAAATCTACATAAAATGATGTTGTTTGATATGTTTTGATGAAGTAATCATCACTTCGACTAAAGCACTTTGCCATCTGAATCAATTAATATAATCATAAAACCAACTTATGAGCAAATATGAGCTCCAAAAACTTTTTTCAAAAAATCGAAAAAACTATTGATGACGTCATTTTTCCGGTCTCGGTCTCGAACTTTGCTGGTCTCGGTCTCAAAGCCAAAATCGAGATCGAGACCGGTCTTGGTCTCGGAAAAATTTTGCAGTCTCGGTCTTGGTCTCGGACGAGTCGATCTCGACTACAGCCCTGGTTAGAACTATGCGAAATTATAAAAATTCTGTATTCATTTCTAAAAAAGAGACCAATAAAACCGGCAGCGTTTCTTAGCTTGTTTCATCTACGACCCATAAATTGTCTGAAAAATCTATCCACAGCAATGAATGCTACCAGACACGCAACAAGAATTTTGCTACGAGGGATGAACCAAAAGAAATTTTTTTTGCTGAAAAAATTGTCTGATTTAGGCCCCGTGCTAAACAAACTGATGCTGTTCAAGTGTGTCACATGCGGAGCTTAGTCACTAAATATGTAGTAACTTGGCCGGGGGCTGGGGGAGGAGCCCCTCATAGCAACTGAGTGATTTTTGTAATCTTGCAGCAAAAAAATAGCAATTTAACGCCGTTTAAACAACATTGCGCCTTTTTTGAAGCCATATAAAAACGGTAACTAAATCGCTAAAATTCAGAAGTCATTTGAAAGATTTACAGTAAACTGCTTTGCCCCTTCAGCCCCCTCTTACTTCAGGTCAAGTATAAAATACCTTTAAACGCTCGTATTTTGAGGTTAAATTTTCTAAGTTATTTGGCTTAGGGGGCTTATGCCCCTTCACCGTGGTTGCGCCACGGACTGCGACCTAAAATCTTGGGTGTGCTCTAAAAATCAAAACAGCTGGTCTTTGAAAAAATTGTTTTCACGCATTGTTTCATATCATAATCACTACCGAAGTACCCGTAAGGATTTTGCAGGCTTACATCTCTTTTCCGCGATACATTCGTAAAGACATGGTATAATAAGACGGATTATTGGGTCACATTTACGTACAGCAGTTGGTTGCTAGCAATTTCGCAAAAAAATCGAGAAACGTCAATAGAGAATTATGTTTGGACGTAATTTTTCCTTTTCTCATCGTTGTCTGTTGCTCCGTGATGTTCCGTTTGCGTAACGTGATGTTCCAAAACAGTATTTTTAGTAAACCAAAATGGAAGGGGGCACAAGCAGTCGTTAGAGCGGCACGGCCCCTCTGTCCCCCCATAGCGATGAAATTGAGAACGGTACGTAGGTACGGTACGCCTCAATTTTTGCTAAGAAGTACGGTACGCCGGTACGGCACGCCTGTTTTGTAATGGCACGTGTACGGTACATTGGTACTCTGTTTGAATTCGTCTATTTAACGTTTTATGTGCAACGTGCGGCCGCCAATGAAGATTCGTGCGACCGTGCGTCTAGCTAGGCTATTGCCTGGAAATCATTACAGCCTCTTAATTTGTCGTTGCAATTGTATTATGATGTCACAAGTCACAGTCACAAGTACAGCAAATTGTGATGTCATAACTACTGCCTATAGATGCTAGGTACCTAGGACTATCGTCGCATGTCATATATTGAAGAAAAAATTGAACGGAAACTACTGCGACACTATATAGCTGAATACGTAGTGGTTTAAAAATCGCAAACTTTTCGCACGTTGCGCTGGCTCTTTGCATGCAGAGGCAAAAAACAGCTAAAGCCGGCACTAAATGTGTGAACTGAGATCGCTGATTAATAGGCTAGTGATTTCAAAATCAGTTAAAGTTGCGAGTAGTTAAAAGCAATGATGGCGGTACGGAACGTAAGTACAATAGGGTACGTCTCAATTTTTGCGAGGAAGTGCGGTACGCTGGTGCGGTACGCCTTTTTTGTGGTACGAGTACTGTACGTTGGTACGGTACGCTTCAAAAATTGAACTGAAGTTCGGTACGATGGTACGATACTGTTCAAGGTGTAAAGTACGTAATACACAAATTTTGAGCGTACCGTACTGCCATCCTTGCCAATCTCTGCTACTGGAAAACACGACGTGGCTTAACTATAACTTACTAAGTGTGGATTTAGCGAAAACGTCGTGCTTTTTGACAAAATAATTTGTGTTGATGAACCTAAATCTTATTAAAGCGTAAAGTATTTATCAAATCTTTAATTATCTGTTAGTTTAGTTAAAGACGAATAAAAATACTATCGTATATTGCAATCGGGGGGAGGGGTCTGGAAGAGAAGACTCCAGCGGTTTAGCAATTTTTGTGATTTTGCAGCAAAAAAATGGCAGTTTTCAACTCGTTTGTTTATTTTTTGAGTTTTGAACAAACTTTGGGAACCTTACTGTGGAATTCTTTTCCCAAAAAATAAAAAGCTCAAAGCTAACCACTAAGGAGCCTGTTTAAAGTTTGAACGATTGTTTAAAGTAAAAACCAAGTTAAAGTTTAATGTGCAAATCAGGCCAAAAAATGGTGAAGACCAAGAAAAATTTTCCAGAGCATTTCAGGCCAGAAAATGAGCGTTTATATAAAACGGCTTCTTACTGTAATTGCTAAATGCTTTCTGGGCTAATTCTATCGTATCTACGGAACAATTAAATAAAACTTAATAGTAGCAAAACCATTGGCGCTATTTCTGTCACAGTGATTATAAATTTCTAAAAGTAAAGATTAACTTCAAAGAAAGTTTTTAGCCCGCGAATGCGAGAAAATTCTCAGTTTTCTAGACTTTTGCGCCGTGTAATTGTATGGGCCGTGGAGACTTTTTTTTAATTCTCCATCGTGCTTAACTAGCCTTGTTTGAGGTTATTGCGCCTAACGGCAAGAAATTTTGTGATTTTCAGGTTTGTTAGCAACAATTAAAGTCCGTACTCACCATAAGAAAGCTTTCCTGTTGCATAGGATAAATCTGGCAAATAGTATCACAAAAGCTTGAGCCACTTTAAAGCATAAACCACCAATATAGCTTTGGCGCTGCATATAAGCTTTTTAACAATGCAAATCATATCGTGGACGGCAAGAATCTTACCAAAATTAGCGATCCTAAAAAGGAAAGACCTTTTTAGAGGTGTAGTAGTGACTCCGTGCGTTACAATGTAGGCCTACCCATGTCCTCTGTGTTTGCTTAGAGTTCATTCAGCGCAGTGACGCAATCAGGGGAAATCTAAACCAAACGGGCTTTAGCTCTCCTCCTTAGACAAGTCCCTTAGAACATTTAACCCCAAAATAAAAGCGTTTAAACATGTTTTAGACTTGACCTGTAAGCAAGCATGTACAGTACGTTACTACGGTTCGGTGCGCCTGAATTTTCGCTAAAATTACGGTACGGTACGGAGTAGCGTAGGCTGGGGGGCTATAGCCCCCCCATTGGCCTGCCGACCAAAATGCAGGATAAAGAAAATACCACGTTTTTAGCACTTCTAAGACTCTTTTGCACGGGATTAGACTAAAAAATGATTTAAAGCATAGTTTGAAACGTTTTTTTTTTTTTTTTGGGGGGGGGGGTAATAGACTGCCGACCAAAATGCAGAATAAGGAAAATACCACGTTTTAGCATTTTCTAAGACTGTCTTTTGCACTGGATTAGACT
This sequence comes from Trididemnum nubilum, assembly GCA_963965965.1. Lineage (NCBI taxonomy): Eukaryota > Metazoa > Chordata > Ascidiacea > Aplousobranchia > Didemnidae > Trididemnum > Trididemnum nubilum. Next base: position 6,922 of record CAWYPQ010000297.1, on the reverse strand, counting down.
TTTTTGAAACGTTTATTTAGGGGGGAGCTAATGAACTGCCGACCAAAATGCAGAATAAGAAAAATATCACGTTTTTAGCACTTCTAAGACTCTCTTTTACACTGGATTAGACTAAAAAATGCTTTAAAGCATAGTTTGAAAGGTTTATTTAGGGGGGGGGAGGCTAATAGACTGCCGACCAAAATGCAGAATAAGGAAAATACCACGCTTTTAGCATTTTTAAGACTGTCTTTTGCACTGGATTAGACTAAAAAATGCTTTAAAGCACATTTTAAAACGTTTATTTAGGGGGGCTAATGAACTGCCGACCAAAATGCAGAATTAGGAAAATACCACGTTTTTAGCCAGTAGCGTAGCCAGGGGAGGCCGGGGGGGGCTGCAGCCCCCTCCCATTGACATGTCAACCAAAATGCAGAATGGGAAAAACACTACATTTTTAGCACTTTGAGACTGTTTTATGCACTGGAGTGGACTAAATAGTGATTTAAAACATCTTTTGAAACATATGTTCAGGGGGGCTCATTTGTCAAAAATAAAACCAACATATAAATGAAATCTTTGATAAATGGTAAGAAATAAGCAATCAAATTTGATCGCAAGTGTAGAAATGCTGAACATAGGTGTCATCAACAAACATACTATAAACTAAGGAATATGGGGGGGGCTATTCAGTATTTGTTAATTACCAATCATTTCTCTCAAATCTCTTTTCGTTAGCCCCCCCCAAATATTTTTCTCTGTAAACTGTATACAAAATAGATTACTCCGTGTGAGTTTTACTGCACTATTCGATTTTATAATTTAACAGCATCTAAACAAGAGAACTACATTTTACCATTAGCCACCTCCCAAATAGCCCATTTATGCTACCAGTTTAATCTTGTTTGCACTGCCAATTTCTAAGCCACGTTTTAAAATCATTATTTTTTAATCAAAATAGCCCTAAAATGAAGTTAATTTTGCAAAAAAATGCAAAATCTAAAATAACACTGAGAAATCAGCGTGTGAGGCCTGAAGACCTTTTTTTTTTGAGATCACCTCATTTCGACCGGAAAACCCGTTAGAATTTCGACTGGAAAAACCGAGAAAAATATATTTTTCTTGAAGATAACCTAATTTCGACTGGAAAAACCGTTAAAATTTCGGTGAAGACCTTTTTTTTTTTGGAGATCACATCATAATTCGGACAAAACTGCGGCATTTTCTCCGTCTGTTTTGGAGTTCACAAAACCAAAAATCCGTCATATGTGAGCTGGCCCCGGGCCCCAGTTCGGCTCTCGGCGCCCCTTGTCGGAAGCTGTAGAAAAAGTTCCAAAAACTTGCTCTAAGTTATAAGGCTGGCATTGTTCTTATTTTGTTCATTATTTTTGAGTGAAAATGAGCCTTACGTTCTCATAAAAAAAGTGTATTGTGACTTGATAAATCAAGAAATCGGAAAATCTAGTCAGCTGAGATTGAATTCAAGAAATAACTTCTGATAGCCTGAGACTGGAATCAAAAACCAAGATCAAAATAGTTAGTCTCTCCGCTTCATTTCAATATTTAAGCTTATTTGTTCAAATTCACTTACCGTGTCGCCATGCGTAAACACCGAAGTTGGGAAACCTAATGTCAATGAAAGCTTTTGGTTACAATGGTTACAGTCTATACAGTATATTATTACGACATAGATTGCGAGTATAGGCTGGTTAGTGTAGTGTGGTAAATAAGTTTTGTGATGCTTGTGTTTTCAAATTAGCGTGATAGTAACTTCAATTTTTTCAGCGCTCTATATAAGATTTCAGAAAATTAGTTATCTGAAAAATTCTGTAGGGGGATTGCGTAACGCAGAGTCCCAGTTACGCAATCGCAAAGTGAAAAGAAAAAACTTGGTGTTGACAGCAAGTCAGGCCTGAAAGCCAGAAGTGAAAGTGCTCTACTTTCACTAGTTTTCGTTTTCACTTGAATTTTCTTTTTCACAGTTTCACAAGTTCAGCCAAGATAAAATATGGAAAAGTTGTCAGGGCTGATATTTTCACATCATATCACCCGTATTTTCTTTCAATTCTTTGTCTAATGTTTTTGACAAAAAGTCTGATAATTTTAGACAAAAAAATAAAAATCTAATGTAAGTTCAATTATTTGGTGTTGCAATCCATAGTAGCGATGATGTAATAGCAATCCATTCTGCAATAGACGTAGCCAGGATTTTGGGTCATGATTGGGGTGGGCAAATCGCAAATCACGTACGGCGAACGTTTGCAGAAAGTTTCAGAAAGATGGTTTTTTGATGGGACAAAAGTAGTAAGGTCTAGTGTAGAATGACAAATTAAAAATGAGCATGATGTCTAAGAGTAGATATTCTGGCACTTAGAAATTTTTACGATATTTCAATAAAATAGTTTAAATTCAGGACTATTTTTGTTTAAATTTCTGCTTAGTAGACTTTCGTTTTGTTAAAACTTGCAATTTTTTAACGGGGAGATTGCCTGAATGCAAAAGCAAATATCTAGATCAACCTTGGATATAAAGTCTACTTGTAGATCAGCCTTGGAGATTAAGCACTTCGCAGCCCTCTTAGTGTACACTCAGCAATTTGATCACTCTCCTCGTGTAATTGTTCTTATCTCTTGGCTAGAAGTAATGCGAGCGCCCACTTGTGTTTACCCGCGCGTTTGTCGCGCTCCACCTGTTTTCCACTTGCTTTGATAAAGCATCTGCGCCTGAAGCGGTAAACACAGGTTTGATTTCTGGTGGGCTCAAACAAAATTTGGTCTTTACGACTTCCTGCTTGATGTTCATCTGATGAAGGGCTAGCTTGAAGCTTCCACCGTGTGTGGCCTGCATGTGGGCAGGTGGGAACTTGACTCGACACCAAAACGTCCCTTTGCTGTCTCCTGGCCAAGGCAGCTTGGTGAATAAAGATGTAGTGAAACAGTTACAATTGTAAATTTGTACCAGCATTATTAGTTTAAAAAGACTATTAACTTTTTGAAAAATATTTCAAACCGCACTGACTTTTATTTTTTCTCGTAGGAAGATTTCCGTGCTACTTTAATCAGAGTATAAGGCGTTTTTACTAACTAAAAGCTAAAAATCAGTTAGACTAATATAGTACCGTATAGAGCCACCAAAATGTTTTCTACAACTCGTGCAGTAATCATTTTATGCTGGGTATTGCAGGTAAGTTAGATAACTTTTCACTGAAATCTTTATCCGTCTCATATCTCAATCAAAAAGGGGATAAGGGGCGACGCTCCTTTTGCTTTTTCCGAGGTAGATGTTGCAAACATTAATACTCGTATGTCTGGTTGTAACAAATTCCAAATTTGTAATAATAATTTTCAAAAATTTCTTGGTGCTTTGAGGGTTTTTACCCCCAAATCTGTTTCTTCTCAATTAGACAAATATTAAATTATCGGTAAAATGGGGTTTGAACGTCTTATGTGTGCGCTGCCACTGGGCGGGTCCAAAGGTGTTGCAACTTAACTTGATGTATAAGATAATATAAAGTTATTTGCTTTGCTACTTCTCCTATTTATGCCAAAATACTGTTTTTTTCTGATTGGCTACAATGTTATGCTACTTCTGACTTAATTATTGCTTATCTGATTAAAATTCTATGTTGGTGCAAATACGTAAATAAATAATAGATTTTCTTATTTCAATCAGTTGATGCTCATTGAAAAATCTTTAACTTCCTATTTTTTTAACGTTTTCTCTCCGGTAGCTCAAAATGTTGCAATCTAATTACTACTGCACAGTTTTTGTTGCGTCTGAATGCATTTTATTTTTGGTACTACATGAAGATGCGGGAAAAAGTCATTTTCAAAAAATTTAGAGATTTTTAATAAATTTTTCTGTGTTTGAGTTTTTTTTTTTTATTATTTGACCTTTGGCGGGTGCATAGAGGGAAATTGCCCTTATTGCTCATCCCCTTTAACAAATCCTGATGATGAAAAAGATCCGAATAATGTTTCTCACCCTTTAACAAATCCTGATGATGAAAAAGATCCGAATAATGTTTCTCAAAGTTTCGGTGCAAAATATGAAAAAAATTTGTTAACTTTTGTATTTTTGCAGGTACTTTGCAATCCAACTAATCAACACAGAGTAAAGAGAAGACCACCACCTGATGATATTCATGAAATTTGTAATCTGCCACGAAATTTTTCGAAAGGCTTCTATTACTTTCTCGATGATTATGATCTTTATTGTTGCAGATGCCCTGAAGATCAAATAGTTTTGCAAAATTGCAAGTAATGATGAAGTTTAGTGATAGTGTGATAGAAAATGTTCTTTTTTGTATAGATTACTGTATTATCAGGTGTGGTGCGAGGCGCGCAATTAGGATTATGCTGCGGGAAGGGGGGGAGGGGGGCTTGAACCTTAGGCTCAAACTTTTTTGTCCGAAAAGCTGACTTATTTAAGTAGCATGCCGATCAAACAGGCACAACTACGCTTACCCAAAAACGGAATGTGGAAGAAATTTCCCCCTGCTGCTGGGCGATTTTTGTGATTTTGTTGGAAAATTAGCCATTTTTAACGACAATTGCTCGTTTTTCGAGCCATTTGAAAAAACTGAATTGCAAAAATGAGAAGTTATTTGTGAGAATTAAATTGCCCAGCACCTTTAGTTCTTTCTTACATGTGAAGTCCAAAACTCGTTTGAAACGCTTTGTCTTTTGGGTTCAATTTTCTAGTTGACTTGGCTAAGGGGGGGTAGCCCCCTGGTTGCGCCACCGGTATGGCCTGTGTTCAGTTTGTTCACATTATTTATACCATCCTAGTCAGTACTTAAATTGTAAACTTTGCATGGGGGGACGCTTTTGCAGCCTCGACCGAACGCATTTTGTATGCAAAAGTACTTTAGTGAAGATTACGTAATTCCGTCGCCGAAATTGAATGGAGACCAAAAAAAAAAGTTCTTCTGCCGAAAATTGAAGGGTGTTTTTCACCAAAATTAGGTAAAAAACCTAAAAAAGAAGGTCTTCGCCGACAGTTGAAGTGTTTTCTCGTTCGAAATTATTTTTTCCTCGGAATTTGGTTACTACAATCGGCCGTAATTTGTAGGTCTTTTTTTGTCTGATCAATCCAGCGCTCAAAATCTCGATGGGGGGAACACCTAAATCTTGCTGGGGGGACGCTAACTCTTGATGCGGGGACGCGTCCCCCTAACAATTTTAAGTACTGAGTCTTACTGTAGTGTATAAGCCAGGGCTGCTCAACTCTTGGCTCGCAGGTCACATTTGGCCCGCGAAGCTGTTCTTGTGTGGCCAGCAAGGTCTTTCTGCGAGGTTGATTTCCTCATGAAAAGGCTTACCATTTGGTGGCAGATAAAAAGACGGCCTATACCAAAATTTGCGGACAAGACCTTTTTTTGGCCTTTACCTACTTCTGGGGACAGATTAGGCGTAATACTGGGCCGAAGTGAGCATCGATTTTGTTCAACAAACTTGCAATTATTTGGAGTGTAATCTTGGCAAAAATGCATGTGGCCCCGCAATTACTTTTCTCCCGCGAATGTGGCCCCTGCAAGTAAAAAGTTTGGGCAGGCCTGGTTGTTACAAAGCGATAAAGTCTTTCTAATCCGGTCTTGCGATATGTGGTCAGTTTGCAAACCGTTTATCTTTTAAGTTTAATTCTTAAAATTTGAATATCTGCTAAGACTTGCCAATCCGAAACGTATTGTGTTTTCTGCGCGGCGACGATGCGTAGTATGTATAGCCAACTTCAATAACGTGTAGAGAGACTATGTTAACTCGTCCCAATCCTTTTCTCCTTCTGATAACTGAGCACTTGATTTTCTGATTTTTAATGGAATTTATTATTATATTGAATAAAGAAAAATACAGAAAAAACAAAGTAGTCTCAAAATACGATGTAAGGGCCAATTCAGGGCCCTTTTTTCCAATCTTCAACTCTGTTCCCTCACAGTCAATAGTCAGCTCCATAAACAAGAATGAAGAGGAAGGGAAAGGGATCGCGAAACGCAATTTACCCAAGTTAAGCAGCATTTAACACTTCTCACCAAAAAACTGAAACTATTCACTTGACTCATCTATTTTTGTCACTACTGAGCTATCAGGCTCCAAGCAGGTTTAAATAGTTCCAAGTCGTAAAAACACGTGGGATCGCCTTTTGTCTAGCATCAAAGGCCAGAAATTAACAAAGCAAAGGGCTGTCAGCTGCCAGTCTACACAATAATGCACGAAAAGAACATTCTAACACAACGATTCTAAATATGGTCCTAATTAACCTTTGAAGGTCTTTGAAGATGCGCCTTTGAAGATGTGCTAATTAGGCAGCTTATTTTTAACAAAGGATAATAATTACTCATTAATTTAACTTTAAACACCGATTAGACAATGACAAAATAATCGTTTCAATTTAAAAGGATTGTGCCAAATGCCAAATAGAAATGTGCTAATCAGCCAATCTATGAAATATATGATATTACATTTATGAATTTGTGAGACCACAGTGGTAGTCGGTACTTACAGTATTGATGCCCAACCCAAAGGCCTCAGGATCCAAAGATCCAATAAGTTTGTGCAATCTTCTGGATCAGGCTTCAGGAGTCGAACAAGCAGCATGTTCCAAAAGCAATTGGACAAAGAGCCACCCCTGCTTAGGATTAGGTAGCTCACCGATTCCAACTCACAAGCAATCCAAAAGTAAAACCTAGGGTTGGAAGTAGATGCTGTTTAAAAGCAAAAACAAATCGATATCAACAATTCACACAAAAGCAATCAATTGTCGATAGTCGATATCAGAAACAAAAAAACAAAGACTTAAGATTAGTAATCGATGCCGAAGTGTGTGGCTACTGGTGTTTGTGGACTACTAGTGTAAAAGAAAAAACAGAAGACTAACAAGCTACAAAATGGAGTACGGTAAAAAATACTACGGTTCTCGAATGCGGATAAAACAATAGACTTGT
>CAWYPQ010000296.1:0-40437 GCA_963965965.1 Trididemnum nubilum | reverse complement strand
AGATGGTGGCTATTAATTAACCACAGCAATCAATATTGCTCAAGACAAAAAGTTAATCATTAACCAATACAAAAATAGATTAAAACCAAAAAAGATGATTAATTAAAAAGTTTCGAGAATAATGTAGGCCAACAAGCTCACATGGTCGTCATTTGCATAGCGCGAGCACCGGAACGGAAGTGTGACTGTTCATATTTCAGAGCAGCAAGTCAAGCGAGCAGCCATACAATGAGACGCGCTTGGCAGGCTGCACTGAGATTTGAAGTCACACTCCGGTTCCGATGCTTGTGCTGACTGCTGTGCAAGTGATGAGCATGTGAGCTAGTAGACCTACATTCTTCTCGACGCGTAATTGCTACGCATCTACAGTTCCAGTTGCTTAAAGCTTGCAGATGCCAGTCAAAATGACGCGGTGGCGGTAAACAGTTCAACATTCTTACATGCTGGATGTTAGCATACTCGATTCAACACATAGCTACGGTGGCAGAGTAATCTAACCCCAGTTCTGCGTTAAAAAACTGCCACGACTTAAAAACCAGTGTGTGTCTCTGGTTGTTGCGGGCATGGGTTCGAATCCCATCCATAGTCATTTTTTTCTGACAACCAGAGGCTGATCCAGATTGTGACTTAAATGTCTGCCATTTTCGAAATTGAAAAGTTTTCAACTGTCTGAATAAACACAAAGCATTAAAGCTCTAGTGGCACTGAAGTTCAATCATCAGACTTTTACGCTTGGTAGAAATATTTGACATTAAAACATATTCAAGTATTCTATGTTTATTTTAGCCATATGCAGCTCGTATGCTGTAGGCTAGAAAGTCGAACGCGAGTTGTAGTCGCTTAAGAGTAAAAAAATAATCATGCAACCTAGTGCCTTTTCTTAGTGCTCCGTTTAGATTCTTTGTTAGTCTGGTAACTGCTTGCACCCAACAAATCAGTGTCAGTAAGTAACAGAAACGTCAAAAATGAGTAAGCTTACATCGACAAAACCGCTGATTTGTTGATAAAAATCAGCTTTAAGGTACAAGCTATGCAGCCAGCCGCAGCCAAAGCATTATAAGTATATATCAAAAAAATTTCTGGATTGGTTTCATTGAAGAAGTGAGAAATATCTGAGGTAATAAAGAGGAGCCCCAAACCTTTTCTGCAATTCCCCTTATTTGCAAAAATACGATTTAATCCGTTTGACTTCGTGCAATTCACCATTTTGTGACATCACAAAAGGCTTAGTATAGATAACTATTAGTAAACTACTACAGGTACCAATAGTAGTATCTAAGTTTCTAGATTTGGGTAGGCTACTAACTGCTACCAGTTGGTAAGTTATTGGTATTGTAGTACATTAAGCCTACAGTGCTTTATTATTGCACTGGTTTCTGATTACAAATCTGAGATTAGCCTAGAGCATAAAATATCTTAAGTTATTTTATTACTTGTACAATAACTTAGCTTGGTGAAGAAAAGCTGGCAAGAATAAGACTGGTAGGCCAGGCTGGTAATATTTCAGGGAGCCGTGCTATAGCAGACAATAGCCTAAAGTCTGCGAAGAATTTTGCAAAATCTGCTTTTTGTGATGTCACAAAATTGCAAAATGCAGGGTTGCCAATGGTACGGAATCAAATGGATTAAATCATACTTTCGCAAATAAGGGGAATTGCGAAAAAAGGTTTGGGTTACCTTTTTATCACCTCGCGTAGTTCTCATTTCTTCAATAAAACCAATTTCGAGCAGTAACTCTTCAAGCCCTTCACAAAATTATAAAGAATTAAACTACCAGTACCAATTAAAATCCTGTAACTTTTGCACCAACTTGGTGCAAATTTTTCAAATGATGAATAAAACTGAAAAGTTACATATGTAAACTATACACAAGAACAGAATTATATTTTATGCTAAGCATCAAGTCAAACTATGTGTCACAATTTAATAAATATGTTACTGAAAACAAAGTAAGAAAACTATTTGCCATATCATCCAGACCAGGTGTTGTTAAGTATAAGCCTGTGACCGTCCGCTTTTTGTGGGAAGCTCTGCAACCCATGTATGAGCGCGCATGTGCTCTCTCCTTCTCTCTGATCTAAGCTATTCCCCAAATCTTGCCCTAACTCTAATGAGTGCATGCATGAGAGAAGTGAGAGCGCGCATGCTTACACACAAGCTGCAGAGGTTCCGAAAAAAGCGTACGACTTATTCTTAACATCCATCCAGACCTGCTCCAAGTAAATTACCCCATGAGATAGAAGGACTGGTTTTTAAAATTAAGGATTGAGTGATTATCGGATACACTAATATTAGAAGTAACAAAGCGAGAAAAGAAGTGATAAAAAGAAAACAGGATGATTAATTCCAGTAGTATGCAGGAACTGTTTTTTGTGAAACTGTATACCACAAAACTGTCAATTTATTGGATTTGATTCAAATGATTTACTTTTCTATAATAAAGTTTAGAATTTTATATGAAACATGGCATTGCACAAAAACAATCAGATTAGCACATTTCCAACTGCTCGAGCTTAATCAGCTTTCATCTGCAATCTGCATAGCTTTTTTCACATTAAATTTCATTGAAATAAGCGAATTGATTCCACAATCCATAACATCCCCTTCCTGCACTGCGCCAACTCCTTGTGGAGTGCCAGTTAATATGACATCACCCACCTCTAACTTCATAACGTTGCTGATGTAGCTGATTAAGAATGGAATGCTAAAGATCATATCCTTTGTAGAGCCACTTTGACGCCGATTATCGTTTACATTTAACCATAAATTAATGTCATGTGGGTTTGTTATATCTTCTTTGGGAATGAACTGACTGATTGGACATGCTGTGTCGAATCCTTTTGCTAAACTCCATGGTTTCCCAGCCTTTTTTGCTTTATCTTGCCAGTCTCTGGCTGTCATATCAAGAGCAAGGATGTATCCACCAACGTGATCCATTGCTACATCTTCCTTAATGTGGGAGCCATCCTTAGATATCACCACCCCAAGTTCAACTTCATGATGCACATTTGCGCAACCAGCCGGAATAACTACACTTTCACCTTCACAAACATACGATGATGTCGGCTTCAGAAATATTAGTGGTTCTTTAGGCACAGGGTTCTGCAGCTCAGCACAGTGATCAATGTAATTTCTTCCCACACACACTATCTTCCTTCCCCATTCCCAATATTTTGACAAATTCCGTTGCATTGGTGATTGAAATTATTTCTAAACAATGATATACAAATCTGAAATTCAGAATTATTTTCAAGTTCACTAATTAAAGTAGGCCTATCAAATTGTTCCAAAAATCATCAATACGTTAGAGTGGCCAATTTTTATATGGAAAAAAATTTTTTTGGAATTCTGTATCGCACCCCCCCTTATTTTAGGACAATTCCTAAAAAAATAACCCAGTGAAAGTTTTAGGTCAATTGAACAAGTTTAAGTGGTCTCCCAAAGCATTTATATTCTACAAATGCTGGTGCTATTACATCCTATACCAGTATTAGAGAACTACTAGTAACGTTAATCAAAAAGTTACTGTTTAATGGTTTAATAGGATGCCTTGTACTGCTTTTAATGAATTTTTTTTTTATCATAGCCAGCAATGATCATATTGTTTTGGTCTTGATCATAAGCATAAACTCTCAGCATGGGACAACTTAAAGCTCTTCAATAGATAACCTACGAAATAAATCCTGGTAGTAATTATGCGTGCAGCATTGTTTGCATCACAAAAATGATTTGGACACACACAATTGTAACATTTTGATGCATAAGAGCTTATACATGAAATGCTCATAATTTGGCAGGAACCAACCATGAATATTTAGCAATTGTAGTTTCTGGCTTACATGTTGAAAAGCTGTTGGGAATCCTGATGCTGTCAATCGGAAGTGGAGCGATGATTGGTCAAAAAGTAGGAGAGTTGTTCACAAGTGGACAGGAGTTGAGAATTGTTTGGCGCTCTTTGTTTCGATACAACAGCATGCAACACAGGAATTCATACAGTAGCCATCACTGTTGTGCAGAATTCATTTAGCTGACTGCTGCTGCTTCTTGCTTGTTGGCATTATATGTTTGAAATTTATTCCTCAGCTGCCTTCGATTCTTTTTTTGTCTCAAAACGCCAAAGACAGATCTTTTTCATAGGCCTAAATTGCAATGGGATACCATCAACAGGTTAGAATTTTGCCCTTTTGATTGTAGTGAAATCAGGGTTGGTTGCCTAGGTCAAGTCAAGAGAGTATGGCTCAAACCATAGGTTCTCAATGTGCTTCCTAGGGAGCCCCAGGGCTCTATTAGAGAAACCTAGGGGCTCCGCAAGCTATTGTTTTTTTGTTTTTGGAAAATTCTTGTGGGGCTCCGTAAATAATGGTTAACCTCTTCACAGGCTCCATAACACCAAAAGTTTGAGAACCCCTGGCTAAAACAATGTTGCCATGTTGCTGGGGTCCATGACAACTGACCGTGAACCAAATGACGCCGATTAGCTGAGAAGAGCGATCATAAGCATATTTTACTATCCCCAGAGCCATCTTGTGCAAACCCTCACTTTGTGACAAAATCACTGCTTATGAAATCAGTGACCAAATCACTGGGACAAAACCGTTGGTTCACGGTCAGTTTGTCATGGTCAGTTGAACTGGCTCGCGTTGCTGTGTCAAATATTTTAAAAAATTTGTGAAATGCTCAGCCATGTGGTGACTGCAAGAAATTTCCTAGTCTAGTTCTTCAGCTTTTGGGAGAGAATATGGACAATGCTACAGCTGTTTGTGCTCCTGGTGTCTATTATCGGGCAAGATGGATGGCAAAAGACATTTGTAGTCTTAAAATATTTGGATTTAGAGATCAGTTTCAAATAAGCCAACATGATATGGATTCATTGCGACGAATTTGTGTATTCGTCTGCACCATTTATGCTGACTTCTGATTCGCAATTTCTCTGGCATCAGCTGCTCCTGCGAATGATCTGCAGATGCTGCAATTGATTGAACTGTATGCACATGTTGACAACAAAATTGCTAAGATTGCAAAAAGCAAAATAAGTCGACTCTTATGGTTCCTCAGTGAAGACCTTGCAGCTCTCCCACTGTTTAGTAGTGACATCACCATTGCAGTCAAAAAGGCTATTGTCAACACACTGTAGAGAAAATGATTTTCAGAAGATGTTCGTTATGTTGTTCCAACCAAGTACTCAAAGTTCAGTGATCTTTCTCTAGCTCAGTTTGTGACACAAAGATTCCTGAATTTATTTAAATCCCGTCAGCTATCACAGGATTTTCTCTCTGTTGCAGTGGACACACGAGATAAGCATGATGACTATACTGCGTCATGCAAAGTTATCCCTGCCATACAGTTTGTAAACGGTTGTGCAGAACGAGCAGTCAAGTTGGCAACCGACTTCAATGAAGTCCTCACTAAAGATGAAAAACAGCGGCAGCTTTTACATCAAATCATTGAGCACCATCGAAAACTTCTCCCATCAAGTGGAACAAAAGCTCAACTAACCAAAAGTAGCAATAATTCACCAAAAGTGTTATCTTACCAAACGTTGGATGAACGACTGAACATGTAATTGCAAACAGTGCATTTATGAAAACTGTATTAAAGCAATAAGCAGCAACTTTGCTGGATTCAACATTTTTGTTAAAAACAAACCATATCGAACGTTTTTAGCCTAAAACAATTAAGCCCTCATCAGGATATTATAAACAATCCCAATAATAGTTGTTCTACCTGAATTGGTTTATTTTACGCTGAAAACTTTATGCTGTTGCTTGTTTGACGGGATTGCTTTGCTCCAAAACTGGAAAGGCATTTTTATTTTGTTAGATAATAATTTTAAGTATTTTCTCATATACAGGGAGTCCTCGACTTACGACGTTGATCCGTTCTTGAGACGCGGTGTAACCCGAATTTCAGTGTAAATCGGAATATTATACATAAATTACTCTATACATATCACATACATACTGAAGCTTAGTGATTATTCATTCATAATCGTAATAGTTCGCAATTGTTCATGTCATTAACGATGCAAATGACGAAAACCAATGAGCCCAAAGCTCTGTATTTCTTGATCACAAGGATCCAGTTTAAGACTTCGATATTGCAGTACTGTATTATCATTTATATTTTTATGCAGTGCACTCGTAACCTCGATACAGCGTAAGTCGGGACCGTCGTAACCCTAGGACTTACTGTAATGTACGTTATTAGTCTGCTATACGTAATTTATGTTGCCGTAATGCTTCTATTTTCCTTTTCAGATGTTTATGCATTATTGTTTATAATATCCTGATGAGGGGGCTTAATTGTTTTAAGCCGAAAACGTTCAATATATTTTGTTTGTAATAAAAATGTTGAATCCAGCAAAGTTGCTGCTTATTGCTTTAATATGGTATTGCAAATCCACCTCTTTGCCTAAATTATAAAAAATATTTCTGATTTCTTGAACTTTTTAGAACATTTGTAGTTGAAATACAGTATTTGTAAATCAATAATGTAGATGTTGCTATTCGTTGACTTTTCTCTGCCTTTTATGACACCTGTACCCCTTCAGCAAACATCTCTTATCATCAAATTTTAATTGCACTGTCTAAATGATTCATAAGAAAGACTGCAAGGGGTTCGAAGGAAATTAACTGGAAGAAATTAAACACAAAATATAATATAGTAAAATTTGGCAATTTTTGAAAGATTTTGAGGAGCTTTGGGAGACCACTTACTCTTGTTCAATCAGTTTAATTTTTTCTCTGGGTTAGTTTTTCATCAAACCTCCACAAATGAGAAGGTGTGCAATTTAAAATTCCAACAAAAATTTTTTTAGGCCACTCTAATATACGTATAGGCTATATTACATAGACCTACCAGTACCATCTACCTGCCAACTGTATAGTACCAATGTCAAATGAATAGACTCAAAACACTAGACAACAAAATTTTTGCTACTTTGAAGTGAAAAAGTGCTTCAAAGTACCGGCACATTTGGGGTGCTGATTTCAAATCTGCGTTATTTTTGTGTTAGCATTAGGGTTTTTTAGTTATATATTTGAAACAATATAACGAAACAATGCATTATATTTGGCATAATCTGTAATAATCATTGTAACGTTACCACTGCAATGTATAATGAAACGTCTTTGATGTATTCGTAAACAAACAGACCTGTGTCAGAACAATTTTGGCTGTAGTCAGGGCTGCCATCAACATCAGCCCAAAAATAAGGGAAGGGGCCGCTAACCTTTTCAATCCGTAGGCCATGCCAGGCCCAACAAGGTTCCAGCAGGCCACCACCATTCCAGTGGACCAAAAACAAAGGTCTCCGCCTGAAAATTTGGCAGTTTACAGTCGATTTAATTGCAATATCAAAAAAAAGAGACGTCTTTGCTATAAAATTAAGCATTTTGTGCTAGAGATTACTTATGCTAGAAGTTATTCCTAGCTGATCATTCAAATTGACCAATCTAAGAGATATGAGAACCTCTACTCCTAAAATAATATGAAAAATTAGGACACTTAAAGTCAAAATAAGGACATTTCTTGAGAAACTACAACTAAAATATTTTCTAAGACAAAGACCATCAAAACAAGACAAATCTTAGAAATAAGGACGTTATGGCAACAATGGCTATAGTATTTTGAAGGTTTATTGAGTTTAAACCCTACCCCAAAATATCAACTGACTGCTGCAGTTAACAATTAAAAATCCTTCGCACTTTTTGCTGGATTCTCACACTATATGCTTAGCACCACTTTCTAGCTGAAGAAAATAATCTGTCACCATAGTCCTATGGTAGTTGTTCTTCCCTGATAGCAATCTTCCACCTTGTTTAATTTTTTGATGAAATTGTTCCCTATGTCAGAAAGGAAGAATTCCGAAGTAGAAATGGAGAAAATGAATTTTTAGTGATATTCTTGCTCAAAGACTTTCGTAGCTGCATACAAAATCTTAACCAATGCTGATTTATGAAGAAGATTTGTTGCCTAAAAAATTTTTGACCACTAACCAAAATTGATACCATGCTTCTTTTTCTGATGAACTTAGCCTTTTACCAAATCTTTCTTCATTCATTAGCTCCAAAATTTCTGTTTCTATGAATATTCCAGCAGTTATTTTGACATCAGATTTGGTTGAAAATCGCTAATGCAGGTACCTATAAATACATCGCCATTTCCATCCATTGGTTTATTAATTTCTTTGTACAAACTTTAACTGTATTGGCGTAAACACTTTGTTGGGATCAGGTAAAGAAACATGATAAATCTTGCCAAAAAAGCTCTTCAGGTGAGGGCCAATCTTTTCAAAAATAGTGCTGTTTGTGTTTACCACCTCAGCTGTCCCAATGACCCAAGAAGCATTGGTGCTTGGTATAACCCATTTGTAAACCAAGGAGAAGACCAATCACTTTGAGATCTCTACAAATATTCCAGGTATAGATTGAATACTTCATCAAATGCAAAATCAACTCCATTGTTTCATTACAGTAATTTCTTTTAATCCAGAGGCATGTGCTCAGTGCTAAAAAGCAGCAAAAGTGACATTGGAGCTCAGAGCTTATGGAGCAGAACAGCCTTAAACTTGTTTTGCTTCAACCAATAAACTGTCTTCACTCGTCAGGATTGTGCTCAGATTTAAGGCCATGAAATAGGTCATCCATATTATTGCAAGTGCATACACCATTATGTACCAAGAAGCAATTCTAAAGCTTGGTATGCCGCAAACAAAATTATATGTACATTTAACAGCCTTGTTGCAGCATCGTCCATGTTTCAATTCAAATGCAAGAAACACTGATGTTTTTTGGTTTGTTCCAAATCTCTAGCTAAATTGCTTGGGTCATTTTGATTCAATAGGTGTCGAATTGGGAATGCTTGTGATGAATGAATATGGTTCTTCTTTAAGCATAGCCAGAATGCTTGCGATGAATAGAATGTGGTTCTTCCTTAAGCATAGCCACAATGCATGTAGTAGAACTTTTTGATGTTTAAAAAAAATCATTTGATTCTCCAAAGCTGCTACCACTTTCTCGGTCTAAGAGTTGCCATCGCTTTCTCTATTTACACAGCTAGTTTAAAAGGAACAGTAACAAAACTTCTTATCAAACAGAGGAGCCACAGAAATTCCAGTATATCACTAAGATCTTATAAATAATAACTTATCATAAATTGATTAGGGATCGTAACGAAATTCTGAGACCAGAGAGCATTGATCACAAGAAAAGATGATCAAAGCAAATGTTTTTGAGCTCATTTAGGAAAAATGCAAATGCAAAAATCGTTACTACTATCCTATATAAACATGTTATCAGGATACAATTGTAATACAAATACTGTAACTAAAAAACTACAGATGTTACAGAAAAAAACTAGTAGCATTTTTTAAATCAGCGCTCGTAAATCAGCCAAACAGTTGAAGAACAGTGAGAAGCATGACAACAAATTTTATTGTTGCCTAGTGTAACTGTAATTCATTCATAACTTCTAACAAAGTACGGTAACAATTTCTAAAGATGACATGACCTTGCCTGTTACAGCTTACGGTAACTTAGCCCTGCAAGTTGGTACCATAGGTAAGGAACCGGTATAAATTCTAGAAAAGGATCTAAAAACAAGCAAGTTTTTGAAACAAAGGCCTAAACAACTGAAATACGATAAGTCTTTTAAATGATGCACAACCACTATCTATAAAAATATTTTTCTGATAGGCCTATAGTATGACCATTACGTTTACGACTACATTTGCTTTTTTGTTTTGTTGTAATGGTACTGGTAGGTTAGCCTACACTGGTAGATGGTATGGTAGTAACACTTCTTCAATGAATGACTTCATTTTTACGTCATTGTCAGGGAGCGTCTTACCAGTTGACTATATACTCTCTATTTCATTGTCCACATAAAATGTATTATTTGTGTAGGCTATTACTACACACTGCACAGTTAGTTTAGTTTAGTTTATTAATTTTTGCGATGCACTACAACACATCGGCAGGAAAACATGGCAAAGCCCAAAGGTTTAAAACATACTAACATACAATTTACAATTTATCAGCAATATATCAATGAATTAAAGCATAGTAGGCCATGCAACCTATAACATCTCGGTAGCGATCGTACATTATAAGCAAAGCAGAACAAACTTTAAAGCACAGAATTAAGCGCAAACAAACAAACTATATACATTATATACACTTATTTACAATGTTATCAGTAACCGAACAGTAAACAATGAACAGTCAGACAGACAAGGTTATAATTCAGTCATTTATATATGAGTTGCTATTTTCTTGAACACTACATGTTACCGAATCAATCAATCAATTACCGTTTTACTGAATAGTCTTCTTTTCAACACATAAGTACACACAATGAAAAGTTTAGTTCATTTAATCATTTCGAGCAATTGTTTGATTTTCATACAAAAAGTCTTTTAAAATAGCAGTGAAAATGCTTAAGGTTTGCCCTTGTCTAATTTTTGCAGGAAGAGAATTCCAAGTTTTGACACCCTTAAACATTATTGATTGTTGTTATAGATTTGGAAAAAAAGGGTAGATGAAATGAACTATTATTGCGTGTCAGAATTGTGTAAATTTGCTTGTTGTACTGAAATAGAAGAAATATTTCAGGGAGTATGTTGTGTTTCAGCTTGTACATAAACAAACTCGTTGACAAAATATTAAGTTATTTATTGAGAGAAAATTATGTTTTTCTGTCTGCTTATTGCTGTTTATAAATGAAATAAATTTATTACAAATATATTGCATTTTGTCTACTATTGTTTTGTTTCCATGGTTCCAGACTATTATGCCATATCGAAGGTGGCTTTCAATAAGGAAGTGATAGACTTGAATTAAATTTTCAGTGTCTAAATAGTATCGAAGTTTAAAAATAACCCCACAATAGGACCGCAGTTTTTTGAGTAACCAATCATGTGGAATTTACAAGAGAGATTTTCATTAAGATTTAAACCTTAAAACATTATATTTTGAACTCGTTCAATGGAAGTATTATTAAAGTATAATGGCCTGTCATAACAACTAATGTTCTTTTTGTTTGGCCTAAAAAGAAGATACTTCGTTTTACCAACATTAAGCGTTAGTTTATTGGCTGCCAACCAGTTAGATATGAGATTCATTTCAATTTGGGCATTGGTAAATAAATTGTCAATACGGTTATGGTGTAAGAAAATGTTTGTGTCATCTGCATACATAATTGCATCAGATTTATTTAAACATTTATTGAAATCATTAGCATAGATTAAAAACAAGATTGGTCCCAAAATAGAGCCTTGCGGAACCCCAAGTTTAATTTCACAAGCTTCAGAAAGTTGATCTCAATACTGGGTAATTTGTTTGCGATTACTTAGATAACTACTAAACTGTAAACCAAGAATGGGCTACTCCTCTAATTCCACAGTGATAAAGTTTGCTGAGTAATATTTGATGATTAATACAATCAAATGCCTTAGAGAGATCTGAAAAACTTCCCATTGTTAATTCCTTTGATTCTATGGCAGAGGTTAATTTGCTTACCAGAAATGATGCTGCTAATTCCGTGGAATGGTTTTCTCTGGAAGCCAAATTGACAGTTATAGTAAAAGTTGTTTTTTTTCAAGAAAATTATTCAGTCTTAAATAAACCACTTCCTCTAAAATTTTTGAACAACATGATAGCAGACTAACTGGCCTATAGTTTTGGATAATTTTGGACTCTCCTTTTTTGTATATTGGAATTACTTTAGCAGTTTTAAATAAGGAAATAAATGTGCCTTGAGCAAGTGATAGATTAAAAACATGAGACAGAGCTTTTAGGATGGTTTTGGAAGTGTATTTTATCATTTTTGATGGAATGTTGTCAATTCCACAGCTTAACTTTGGCTTGATAGGTAGAAATTATGTTTTGTATTTCATCTGGTGTTGTGGGCTTCATAAAGATTGATTTGACACTTGGTTCAGACAAATAGTTTTTGAAGTGAGATTCAGTAGTAAGAATATTATTCACAAGGTCTTCAGCAACTGAAGTAAAATATCTATTCAACTGATTAGCAATTTCAGCATCATCTGATATCAAGAATCCGTTTACTATCATTGACTTTTTTGCTGTTTGTTATGTTTTCCCCAAAAGTTTATTTATTACACCCCATGTGACTTTCAAATCATTCTTGTTTTCAGTTAGTATTTGCTTTATGTGCAATTGTTTTTTCTTTTTGATAAGTCTATCATAAAAATTCCTAATTTGTGAATAATTTTTTTTGTTAGACTTGTTTGGTTTTCTCATATATTTTTGTACAACAATTGTTTAGATTTGTAGGTTTCTCTTAGTTCGGCGTCATACCAAACTGCTTTTTTAGTTTTGTGTTTTTTAGTTTGGTTCCAAAAAGGAAAACAGTTGTTAAACACTTTAGTGTATTTAGATATAAATTTAGTGTAAGCATCATTAGCTTCTGTGCAAGATAAAATTGTTGATGTTTCCATACTTTGTAACTCTTCCATAAAATTTATGATATTTTGGTTACTGTAGTTTCGTCTTCTTTTGATAGCTTGATTATCCTGAGAAATTTTAGGCCTATTGTTTGTCAAATTGAAGTTGTCTACGTTTATGTGCTATAGGCTAGGCTAGTTGCCAAATAAACATTCTCTCTCACTAAGCCATACCCGTAACGGTAAAATCTCTATACTGTGCTGGTATTACCGACTATGGTATTACCATAGACTCTTTACTAGTAGACTAGAAACTGACGCACAAAGAAAAAACAAAGAGAATTGAAGAGAAAAAGGCTCCTTTCGCTGCGAAGTTTTTTTGGCCACGCGTGAATTATTCGACACGATAACATTTTTCGCGATAAGTTCAAATGCACAGCATAAGCAGAAGCATACGAAAACTTAGGCAATTCTAAGCTTACAACTGAAGCCATGAAGCTAGATCAGCCGACTAAAAAAGCCAAAAGAAGTTTCCAGTTGAATTAATAAATCAGCAGAAAAGAAGATAAATACAGAGGTGGTCAAAGTAGCTGAAAAACAAAACTATTGCTACTTACTCTGAAATGCACTTCAAGTGAAAATAGAAGTACGGCGAATTACTTTTCACTTAAGTGAAACTAGTCCAAATTAATTCTCTGTAATGAAAGTAGTTTCAAAGTATAATACTGCCTCAACTGCTAATGCTTGTACCCACCAAAAACAACAAAATTTTGAAATAACTCGCCATATCTAAAGATTTTATCTACAATACAAATTTCATGTTCGAGACCTATACGAACATATTTTCAATAAGCAGTTTTGCCCAATAGAATGAGAATAACTTTTTTTTACGTAAGGTCGTAGTAAAATCACCAAATAAAACAACTTTGTTATTGACTACCTCTGGACATGTACTATGAAAGAACCTCTTTTACAAGGCAACTGGAAAATCGAAAACCAAGTGAGTTTCAAATTCGACAAAATATGTTGTTGTTTTTTCTGTTTTCAACAGTATCAAAATGTGTAAGAGTAAGCTTATAAGGACTTGCTGATAGCGCAGTAGAAAAAAATTGACTCGGAGCGAAAGCCAGATGGGACAAGACAGAGCTCAGCCCGCCTGGAAATTTTTACTTGTCATACGAGCAGTGGCATAGGCTCAGGCAAGATTTTCCAAAGGGGTGTGCATGAGTCAAAACTTAAAATTAGCATCATAAGTTTGGGGTCTGGGGCAAAACCCCCAGCGCTCAGAGACTTTTTGTTATTTTACAAAAATAGCTCAGTGTTAACATGTTTTTAGATTAAATTTCCAATTAAAAGGTATGCTTTGAACAGTGCAAAACATGCACAAAATAAGCGTAAAAACAACTGAAGGGCACAAGCTAAATAATATACCTAGCCATCCTTTTCCACAAGTAATCTACACAAGGCCAAGAAAAAAAGTAAAAATTTTGTAGCTATTGGTGACAGGTTTTTTTGAAACATGCAAGCATTAAATGCTAACTTATTGGCATTGGCTGCAAAACATCTGAAATATAACGTGCCTCCACCAGCTGGTTGAAATTCTACTTCTTTCTTAACAAGCCATTGTCTAGTTCGATCATTAGATATAGAGAAATAGTGCCATGCCTTTTTCGTTGCAGTTTAGAGTGTGATGAACTTGAGTTGAGTAAAGTCAACAGCAAGGCCGAGATGGTAATAAAGCCATCGTTTTTATGATAACTCTGATCGTATGATCTGGGTTCAACCCAAACCCTGGTCACATTGTTGTGTCTTTGGATAAGACACTTTACGATGATTATCTCTGCTGGTGGCTTCAAACAAGCAGCAAATTCAGTGGACAAGAATTCGAAGAAATTCACATGAACATTGGATCACTGGAAACTCCTAAGCAGGTGCGGATTCCTCCAAGCACGAAGTAGTCCTTGCAACGAAAAGTGCGCGGATCGTCCAATATATAGTGTCAGACGCTATCTGGTGACAGGAGGATAAATATGTGCTAAAAAAAAGTCAAAAAACTTTCTAAAGCAAAAATATACTGACATAAGCAAAAAAATTGAAATATGCACACTCTTACCTTCGAGCTGAATAAAATAATGCTAAAATGCCAGGTATAGCGTTAGCCTTTCCCATGTGCAATCCATGCATGCTTAATGGCATTGTATATAATTACGCTATTTAGTTTTTTTCACACATTTTTTAAATTGTGCCATGGCCCAAAAACGGGGGGCCATGGCACAATATCCCCCCTATCTGTGCTACTCACTGTACATGCACTTGCGGAATTTTGCGACCACATAAACTCGAATCTTAACCATAGCAAGTTAGAGTATAATCAGGGCCATAGCCAGATGGGTTATTCAGCGGGGCTCAACATATTTGTATTTGCCATTTACCGACGTACAGTAATATGAAATATATATAATGCCACAAAAGAAGTGTGTGCCTAAGATCGTGCACAGATAAAGCCGAAATACAATATAAAATTCAACCATAGAGAATATTATACCATTACTTTGTTTCTATCTTAATGTTTTAAGATATAAGTACATTTAGAACAAACAGCATCAACTCTTTGCCGTGTTCCTAATGTTCAAAGTCCGTTAACATTGAAGATCAAACAGGACAAATTGAAGCAAACAAACAACACAAGGCAGAACAGAAATTTTAGCAAGCAAACTAGCGCATGACAAAAACAGGCAAGGCAGAAGCACAGCATTGCCAGCATGTGGTACCACACAAGTAAGGTTTACACATGTAAAGTAATATGAAAACAATTACACAAGGGCGTTCCCATTTCAGAAAGATTTATTCAGTTTTAAAAAAAGTACTGTAATTCTCTTATAAATGGAGTTGATTCTTATGCAACAAAAACTAGAGGTGGTAAAATTGGATGGATATTTTTACCGTAAGTTACCGGTACGGATCTGATTAAAACAATTATTACAAAACACCAAAAATTTACGTAGTAGACTATAATAGGCTTCCTCTTTCTCATATGAGGTCTGTGGAATGTTAGTAGACAGGTAGAGGTTCCAAGATTCTTAACTCGAAGCTTTTCAGGGGTCATCATACATCATAGTCTGTTTTCAGAGTAATAGACGTTTTAGCAGAGACGCTGAAACCTAACTAAAGTGTCATTGATGTGGGTCGTGCTTTTCAAAACTTTGCTGCAATTTACAGCACCTTACGTCTTTCTGAGATCTAAGTGTTTTTATTTATTTATTTATTTTTTAAGATTTCTATCTCTTGCTTGCATGGAGCTGCTATTGTTGAGAAAGGATACCACTAAATCGCTAGCATCCCGCTTCTCGCGTTCGATCTGCTTTAACACTATTTGCATCAAAGCGTATTTCAACCTAGCCTACCACATATCGTTTATATGAAGTCTATAAGCCACAGCATTAACCTAATCAAGTCTATGGTCAATAAACATTTCGCTACTTAGGATAGCCTATGACTGATTGTAAAGAGTCTACAGTATGGCGCAGCCAAAGCAGATAAAAACTGAGACTTTGATAGCGATATCGAGTCAGTGAACCGTGAAGAAAAAAAGACAAAACGGTCAGTTTCTAGTCTACTAATAAAGAGTCTATGGTATTACAGACAAGCGAAGTGCATACAGGCATAGGTGGGCACAAGTCCGTTAATCCGTTAATAACGAAGCTAACTTTTTCATTAACTCGTTAATCCGTTAAAAAGTTTTTTCATGTTAACGGACTAAATTAACTTCCGTTAAGTGCTGTTAACGGACTAAAGTAACTTCCGTTAAGTTCTGTTAACTTCCGTTAAGGTTTTTATCGTTAATATCTTGCAGCTTTGTTGTGCATTTGAACTTGTTTTTATCTTGAAATTAGATTAGACTGTAAAATGTATCTTTCAAAACACAAAAAGACCACCATAGCAATAAATATTTCCTTACAATCATCTCAGCAGCGTTAATACGTGTTCTGGAAGCGAGTGAATAAAACGAATTGTAAATTACACGCAAAATGTTAACGGATTAACAGACTTTATTAACTTCCGTTAATTAAAGCTGAAAATAACGGATTAACGTTAACGGAGGTGTGAAGTTTGTTAACGGACCAGTGGTTAACGAAGCTAACGTTTTGCATTAACTTGCCCACCTATGCATACAGGTACCACAGGATATTTATACTGTGCCGGTACTGTACCCCGCCTGACATTTTTAACAGAGGTGGAGTCGAGGACACAAGGCTCGAGGCCAAGGCCAAGGCCAAGGACACAAAAAAAATCCGAGGCCAAGGACAGCCTTTTCGAGGACAGAACCTCTCGAGGCCAAGGACAGGAACGCTCGAGGCCAAGGCCAAGGACCGAGGACACAGGCGCAAGTGTTCTCCGAAAAAAAAGTCTTCAAAATTTTTTTTCAGGTGATCTCCAATTCATTGGCGTACCCAGAATTTTTGATTGGGGGAGGCTAAAACCACAAATCACATGCAATGACGTCATCAAAATTTTTCCAAAGAGGAAGTTTTTGTTTGACAAAGATATCGTAGGATGGAAGATCTGAAATCGTTGCCTGTTGGCACGTAACCCGGATTTTGCAAAGGGAGAGGGCTTAAACTAATAGCTGAAAAACGCAAATATTTAACTTTGGAAGCGTGTTGAGAAAGCTGGTGTAACTCAAAGGTATCACAGACGGGGGTCTGGGGGTGGGGGCCCCCATCTGCCGGAGGCTTTGGGGGTCTGGGGGCGAAGCCCCAAGCTGTCGGGCGATTTTTTGTAGTTTTTTGGAAAAAAGCTATTTTAATGCCATTGAATCACATATCGCAAGTGTTCAGAGCCATTTAAAAGCACTAAATTTTTGCCATTTGAAAGCCAATTGAAAAAATCAAATTGTTTAATACTCCTTCTACTTGCAATTTAAGTCCAAAACACGTTTAACATCTTGCATATTGGAGTTAAATTTAATAGTAAGTGATTTGGTCCAGGTAGGGGAAAGCAAGGTGCATTGTCTCTTGCAGCACATTAGCAGTAAATAATAATCCCTGGAAGATTTCCCTTAGAGATTTAGTTTTGTCATGAAAATAACTAGTTAAAGCAGTACATGTTCGGCCAGCCCCCTCAATTGAAGTTCAATGATTCGTTCAATCAGCATTTTCCATGACTAATTTTTTTAAAAGTATTTTGTGCATAAAAAGCGGCAAGGTTGGAGGTGAATTACTGAATTGTTATTGAAAATTGGTACGATAGATGGTTACGTCTACTAATGCCGGCAGGATTTACTTCGCGCTAGGCCCATGGCACTTTGGAGATTTTCGCAACATCTTTCTGCCAAATATAGGTGAAGAACAAAAAAAGTCTTACGATTTTAGCTCGGGGACCCTAGCTGGTACTCAGGCGCGTAGCCAGAAATTCTCAATGGGGGGGCTGTTTTGGGGGTCTGGAGGCGGAGCCTCTAGCGCTCGAAAATTTTGCATTTTTTCGCAAAATGAACTTAATTTTAGAGCTTTTTTAATAAAAAATATTGCTTTTGAAACGTGGCGTAGAAATTGGCAGCGCAACGTAATTCAACTGGTTGCATTAATGGGCTATATGGGGAGTGGCTACTGGCTAATGATAACATTGCAGTTCTCTTGTTTACTTGCTGGTAAATCATAAAATCCTATTATTCAATAAAACTCACTCGGTGTAATCTATTTCGTCTATATTTTATAAAAAAAATAATTGGGAGAAGGGCTAATGGAAAGATATTTGAGAGAAGTTACTATGGTAATTAACTAACACTGAATAGCCCCCCTTCTCTTATTCCTGAGTTTATAATATATTTGTTGATAAAACCTATGTTGGGCGTTTTTACATCAGCGATCAAATTTCATTGCTTATTTTCGGGGAGTTTTTCAAAGTTTTCATTGATTTGTGACTTTTATTTTTGACAATTAGCCCCCCCTGAATATATATATTTCCAATGATACTTCAAATCACTTTTTAGTCAATTCCAGCGCAAAAAACAGTCTCAAAAGAGCTAAAAACGTGATATTTTTCTTATTCTGCATTTCGGTTGACAGGCCAATGGAGGGGGGTTATAGCCCCCGCCTCCCCCATGGCTACGCTATTGCTGGTACTCGCGTCATATTATGGTAAATCTGGCCCTGATTAATGCATTACGTTCACAAAAAGGCAAGCTGTGGGCCTAAGATGACAACTTTTAGGACAAAAACTCTCCATTTTCTTCGGGTTATACGTTTAAATTGGCTGGCAAAAATAGAACTGAGGAGGACCAGGCGCCCCTGGCCTTCAATATTGTTGTTATAGTTATACTGTTGTAAACGAAAAATGCTAAAAAGAAACTGAAACTGAAGGAACTATAGGATTTTTTGTCACATTTTTGTCATTGGTGAAATTTCAATTGGGAAGGGGGCGGACCCCCTGCCATCCTCCCCTTGGCTACGTCTATGCTCCAAGTGAGGAAAACAAAAAAAGTGCTCGCAAATTTTCCGCGAGGTTTCTGGCGCTTTCCAACGAAATTTCAACTGTTTAAAAAATAGTGCTGTCCTCGAGCCGAGGACAGGGCAATTTTCGAGGACTTGAGGCTTCGAGGCCAAGGCCAAGGCCAAGGACTTGACCTTCGAGGCCAAGGCCAAGGCCAAGGACTTTAAAATGTGTCCTCGAGGACGTCCTCGAGGCCAAGGACGTCCTCGAGGACTCCACCTCTGATTTTTAACATGACTTGGACCGTATTTCACTCTTACAGTACTTGCTGGAAGCCGGCGGACTCGGATCATACCGTATTTAAGCCAAGCCTAATTTTAACATACGTTGAAATTTACTGACAGTCGGCAGCGTGGCCGAATGGATAAAGGCGTCGTTTTTATGATGATCTTGCTGGAATGATTTGTAATGATTTGTGACAGACCCTCTCGAGGCCAAGGACAAGAAATGCTTGGGGCCAAAGCCAAGGACACAACCACAAGTGCTCTCCAAAAAAAAAGGTCTTCAAAAATTTTTTTCAGGTTATCTCAAAAAAAAAGGTCTTCAAAAATTGTAATGTCTCGTTCAACAGATTTCAAAGTTATTTAAAATAAATTGCTTATCAAAATATGAGAAAATGTAGCAGTTTCATGAAAAATTCTCTTTTATACGATCTAGTTATATTAGAGAAACGCTCCAGATTGTATTTAGTTTTCGTTACTTGAATACAGTTGAAACCGGCTATTACGACATATAAACGGATCACAAAAAAAATGTCGTCAAAAGCAAATTGTCGTTACACCTGTACAAATTCTGCTGGTAGGAATACTTTCGGAACCAACAAAAATGTGTTGCCAAAAGCAAATAGTCGTTGTAGCCAGTGTCGTAATATTCAGTCTCTACTGTATCTGCCTTCTTTTTCAAAACAATCGTAAAAGAGGACTAGAAGAGTTTTTTACGGTATTTACGTAGTAGGTGGTATGTTTATTGCAGGCCCGGCGCCAGGATAGCGTGACTGGGGGGGGGGGCAGAAACAAATTTTGGGGGGCACGAGAAGTTTATTTATGTGAAATCGGGAGGAGCACGGGGGCACGAGAAATTGATCCCAGTGTGGATCATACGAAACAGGTGAAGACCAAAAAAAAAAAGGTCTTCAGTTCAAAATTCTTGCCATTTTTCACGAATTCAAAAGTGAAGACCAAAACAAAACAAAAAAAAAAGGTTTTCGTCCAAAAAGTTTTTTGAAATCCGGTGTGAGTCTACAAAAATTACGAAAATATGGGCGATAAACACGAATTTGGGAGTCTCAGGCCTCGACTTGCACTCCAATAGCCCGGGGCCAGTTAATTTCTTTGGGGCACAGTCCTTGCTTGTGGGGCACAATTTTCGTTTGGGGGGCCACAAGCGCTCATTTGGGGGGGCACGACCCCGGAATGCCACCCCGTGGCGCCGGGCCTGGTTTACTATGCATTGGTTTCTGGTTGTGATCTGTAATACTAAGTTGTGTTTTTTTTGTTTTTTTTTTTCTTTTACGGTGAGGTATGTAAATTTTGTCCCTTCTAGTTTGTTTTTTTTCCTTGTCTTTGGGTCGGGCTTTCGGTTGGTTATGTTTGCTTCCTACAATTTTGTTTACTTTTGCCCGAAAAATTTTGCCCGAAAAAAAATTTTACAAAAAATTTTTACAAGCTTTTAGAAAAATTTTAATTAAAAAAAATTTTAGAAAAAAATTTTGAAAAAATTTAAAAAAAAAAAAATTTTTTTTTAATTTTTAAAAATTTTTAAAAATTTAAAAAATTTTTAAAAATTAAAAAAATTAAAAAAAAAATTTTAGAAAACAATTTTACAAGCTTACTTTTTCCCGAAAAATGACATTGAATTTTGCCCGTAAAGCGATCGGTTTTTCTGTCTAAATTCAGGTGATCTCCAAAAAAAAAAAGGTCTTCACTGAAACTGAGACGGTTTTTCTGCCCCAATAAATGCGATCTCCGAAAAAGATCAGAAACCGATCAGTGGTCGAGTGGATAGAGCGTCTGATACTAAAGCGGTAGACTCGGATTCGATTCCCGGTCGGGTCAAACCAAAAACTATAAAAATTGGTATTCACAGCTTCCCTGCTTGACGTTCAGCATTAAAAGGGATAGTGTGAAGCCTCCGCCGTGTGTGGTAGACAGGTGGGCAGGGGGCAGCTTGACTCGAAGACCGAAAGGTCCCTTCGCTTTCTCCTGGCCAAGGCAACTTGGTGAATAAAATGTAATTACAATTGAAGCACGTTGTTGCAAAAGTTGATAAATGACATTTTTCAAAAAATGAGTTTTTCATAGATTTTAATTTATTTACTAAACTTAATTTCCCAGAGAAAAAAATTGTTTTAATTTTCAATCAATTTTTGGTAATAAATAGCTTATAATGTCGCAGTTGACAATAGGGCCATATGGAAATTTAAAACTTTAAACGCGATTTGCTCGAAACAGCGAAATGCGACTTATCAACTTTTGCTAAAACATGCTTCAATTACAATCATAGTCCTTTACGCTACTACAATTCAGCTTATGGAGTTTCAAGACGGGCTTTTAAGGAATAGATGCAACCGATCCTTGGGCTTGACCTTAAAATTAACAGTATTCGACGTTACGCCGTTGGTGATTCTTTGATGGGACCGACTTGCAGCTTGCCAGGAACTTTTTTTTTAATGTAAATATTTTTTTAAGTAGCCTAAATGTTGTTTAGTTTACAACATTGCTTGATATAGTTGTGGGCGGACGCTTGGGTGCATGGGAACAGAAGCTCAAAAGGATTTGGGGGGGGCACCAAACTTTTGCCCGAAAAATGACATTGGATTTTGCCCGTAAAGCGATCGATTTTTCTGTCCAAATTCAGGTGATCTCCAAAAAAAAAGGTCTTCACTGAAACTGAGACGGTTTTTCTGTCCCAATAAATGTGATCTCCGAAAAAGAAAAAAAAGGTCTTCACGGAAAATGAGATGGTTTGATAAATATAAAATTGCCCAAAATGTTGACACAAACTTGCCCAAGAAATATGAAATTGCCAAAATTTTGATGCAATATTGCCCAAATAATCTGAAATTGCCCAAAATTTCGACACTTCAAAACCAAACCCGGCCCTCCCACCTCCTACGCCACTGCTTGGATGTAAATTTTTTTTCCCGCCTACAGCAACATCTGACTTCGCAGGCCCGCCTCGGGCTGGGCTGGTTTTGATTGAGATTGGTGTAATTAGGGCATAGGTGGGCACGGTACTTTGCGAAAGTACCGCGGTACCGGTACTCGGTACTTTGCTAAAATTAGTACCGCGGTACCGGTACTTTCAAATTAAAAGAAAAAAAATTGGACTGATTAACTTCGTTTACTGGATTGTAAATCATCACTTTTAGCAATTTGGTTCGTTTCCGCGACTAGTGCGAACTCCGTAGACCTGCAGTTCGTTTTAGAGAAAGTTTGCCGAAGAATAGTACTGTAAGCAGTTGCAGTATTAGTATTACTACAATAGTGAGTACAGTACTAGCTAGTGATGAAATTGACTCGATAAAGTATCTAACTTATACGAACTACGGTCACGGGGCTACTTATTGTTCTAGACTTAGAGTATCTTGTGCCCAATAATAACCAAACAGCAGTCATCTCTAAAGCATCACGCACGTAAGTTGACACTGAAGGATACTCTGACGATCATCAGCTCCCAATTATTGCACAAGTGACATTTACACAAAACTTAGAAATTGGGGGATAAATTGCACTTTTGGCAAAGTGTATTGTTTTGATTTGTTTTTAGTCGATTCGTTGCTGCAGTTACTTTTTGCATTTCTTATTTAAAGCTAGATGAGAGCTTACCAGTTGCCAGCCTAAAACGAACGACGCATGTTAATGGTGACTTCTAAAAAATTCTTTTGTTTCCCCGTAATGAGAACAATTTCAAAATTACAGCATTTTTTGTTGCTGTTGTATAGCATATTTATTCTCTTGTCACAGCACAGCGTTAGACGCTAATTATTGCACAATCCGCACACTTTCATTGTGATATTTACTTCGTGCCTGGAGGAATTTGCACCTGCTTAAGAGTTTCTAGTTTTCCAATGTCCCGTGAATTTCGATTTCTTACCACTGAATTTCTGGCTAGTTCGAAGCCACAAGCAGAGATAATCATCGTAAAGCGCTCAATCCAAGGACGCGACAACGTAACCAGTGTGTGGGTTGAACACAGATTATGCAATTAGAGTTGTCGCAAAAAAGCTTTAGCACTTTTGGCCATGCTTTTGGGGGACTCTCAAGAAGATTCTTTGTCTCTTCTGATTATAAAAAAAATTAGCTCTTTGGCTAAAGCCGTTAAAATACAGGGTGAGCCAAAAGTAGGTGAACAGTAAAAAAAAATTAAGTGTAACATAGTAATAGAAAACAGGTAAAATTAAAAAAAATTTTAGTACTAAAATTGTAATTATATACCACAAATAACATAGTTGTAACAAAGTTAAAATAAACAATTCAATTAAAGTAACTGAGGCATAAATCTATTCCATATGCCGTCCACCTACTTTTGGCTCACCCTGTATTTATTTTTTGTTATGTTCAATTTCGGGTGTTCTAAAAGAGGTGCAATCATAAAAATTGATTTCTTGGGGATTAATTTGTGCGGTTTCAGGGGAGGTGACACCCAAAAATTTCCAGAGACAAAACCGTGTTTTTTACTCGATAATTTTGCACAAAAATTACATTGCGTTGTTTTGCCGTGTAGAACTTATTAGAAGAGCGTACAATGTTTAGGAAGAAAAAAACCTCATCGCGGCCAAAGCCAAAGTGGGGTTGGTGCAGATGAAAGGATTTTTGAGATAATTTTTCTGTATAAGTATTACCGGGTGAAATACTTTTGGCCGTATTATACACCGTTTGTGAATGAGAACATCTTCTTCGCCAAACGTTCCAGGCATGTATTTAAAGTCAAAAGCTAATATAAATGGATGCCGGCAGTAA
This sequence comes from Trididemnum nubilum, assembly GCA_963965965.1. Lineage (NCBI taxonomy): Eukaryota > Metazoa > Chordata > Ascidiacea > Aplousobranchia > Didemnidae > Trididemnum > Trididemnum nubilum. The sequence continues at coordinate 16,581 of CAWYPQ010000296.1, read as the reverse complement.
CGTGCAGTAAATTTTTCTTCAAGCATGCCCGTAACCAAAAATTTGCAATGGGGGGGGGGACGTTGCGGGGGTCTGGGGGCGGATCCCCCAACCACCGGAGGCAATTGGAGTCGGGGGCAAGGCCCCCAGCCACCGGAGGCATAGGGAGTAGGGGCGGATCCCCCAGCTCTCGAAAAATTTTTATTTTTTTGGCAAAAATAACTTAATTTTAGGCCTATTTTGATAAAAATCAATGCTATTAATACGTGGCATAAAATTAGCAGTGCAAAAAATCATTATACCGTACTAGTTGCATAAATGGTTTATATGGGAGGTAGCTATTGCTAGAATTTCAGTTCTCTTATTTACAAGTTGGTAAATCATAAAATCCTATTTCGGTAGTTTAGTAAACCTCGCAAGAAGTAATCTATTTTAGCTAAATTTTATAGTAAAAGATGTATGCATATATGGGGGCCAATCGAAGGAAGGTCGAGAAAAGTTGTTGAGCATTTTTCAAAAAGCGATCAAATTTGATTACCAATTTTCGGCTATTCTTTATAGTCTTTTTTCTGATTTATAAGTTTTATTTTTGACAAATTAGCTCCCTCCCCCCTTCAATAAACATTTCAAAATATGCTTTAAATAATTTTTTGAATCTATTCTAGAGCAAAAGACAGTATCAGAAGTGCTAACAACGTAGTATTTTTCTTATTCTGCATTTTGGTCGGCAGACCAATGTATTCACCCTGCACCCCCTGGCTACGCTATTGTATTCACGCCTGATGTGATGAGTATTCATTGCGAAAGTCGTCTCTTACAATTTTTTCTTAGCGATTTTGCTTTTGTTTCGCCGGTGCATGAATACTGGTAATGCATTATTTTGCCATTGCAAGAAAACGCCAATTTTTCAAATCGGCCAGCAAACTGCAAACGCTAAGTCCCTGCGGTGGTAGTAGCGAGTAAGACCAACAGTTAAACACTAAATTAAGAAAAAGATTGGTTGTTTATCCAATTTATTTGCAAGCATTTTTACAACGTTTCAAGTTTTTAATGGTACGTTCTTAAAATCCGTACTAAAAAATAAAAAAAAACTAAAGTACCGGTACGGTACCGCGGTACTTTGCTATTTTTTGGCGGTACCGGTACCACAAAAGTACCGACGGTACCGGTACCAAAAAAGTACCGCGGTACCGGTACCGCGGTACTTTAGTACCGCAGTACTGCCCACCTATGAATTAGGGTTAGGTGGGTAACTTTAACCAAAATTTAGTATATTTGTTGTTCGGCCTGTGGCATCGGATGTGCCTGTGGGTGGGGAGATAGTGTTGTTCAAGTGGTTACCTACTTTGCGTTATTTTGCATTATAATTTATTGCCAAGTTTAAGTTTACGCCTATTACAGTTAAGTATTGCTATAGGTGCAGTTGACTAAGATGACCGCATGGTCTTTTCATTGATTCCTTCTTGCATACTTTTAGCGTTTGGTAAAATAAACTGAACTTGACTTGATTTGGGTGCAACCCGCACCCTGGTCACCAAAGCTGGAGTCAAGGACACAAGGCAAAGGACCCAAAAAAAAATCCGAGGCCAAGGACAGCCCTTCCGAGGACAGACCCTCTCGAGGCCAAGGACAGGAATGCTTGGGGCCAAGGCCAAGGACACAAGCACAAGTGCTCTCCAAAAAAAAAGGTCTTTAAAAAGATTTTTCAGGGGATCTCAAAAAAAACGTCTTCAAAAATTTTTTTTAGGTGATCTCCAGAGAAAAACGCTTTCCAAAAATTTTTTCAGGCAATCCACAAAATTTCAGCAATTCAAAAAATATTGCTGTCCTCGAGCCGAGGACAGGCCAATTTCCGAGGACTTGAGGCTTCGAGGTCAAGGACTTGACCTTCGAGGCCAAGGCCAAGGACTTTAAAATTTTTCTCAAGGACATCCTCGAGGACTCCATCCTATGCTGGTCATGCTGTTGCGTCCTTGGATAAGACGCTTTACGATACTTATCTCTGCTTGGTGGTTTCGAACAAGCAGCAAATTCAGGGGACAAGAATTCGAAGAAATCCACAGGAACAGTGGATCAACGGAAACTTCTTAGCAGGTGCGAATTCTTCCAATCACGAAGTAGTAACTGCTATAAAAGTGTGCAAGTCGTCCAATAAGTTAGTGTCTGACACTGTCCGGTGACAGGAGGATGAATATGCTCTACAACAACACAGTAGCATAGCCAGAGGGGAGTTGGGGGCTATAGCCCCCCCTCCTCCCATTGGCGTGTCAACCAAAAGGCAGAATAAAGAAAATATCACGTTTTTAGCTCTTCTTGGACTGTTTTTTTGACGAAAAGCTAGTCATGCAAAAGTCAAGCAGACAGCCGCAATCAAGCGTAATGGTACATCGCTTTTGTAAGCAAAAAAGCTGCTGCCACGTAAGAGCTATCTCTCAGACTGGCATTGCTGCCCCAACCCTAACTGAAATGCAAGGTTTTCAAGCAAAAAAAAAGAATGCTCTGCGCATCATCTTTTGCATTCCAATGTACTGCATTTATACTCCGTGTCCTTCCATTCCACACGTTCAGAACACGGGGAGCTAGTCGTTCAAAACTTATGCAATGAGCCGCACTAAAGCGTAATGGTGCATCGCTTGTGTAATCGAAAAAGCTGCTGGCATGTAATTGCAATCCCTCAGGCTAGCATCGCTGCCCCAACCTAACTGTAATGCAAGGTTTTCAAGCAACATAAAAAAAGATTGCTTTGTGCATATTCTTCCTCGTTCCTGCGAACTGCATCTATACTCCGTATTCTTCCATTCCACGCAATTGCAACCCAAGAGCAAATCGAACCCGGGTGCAATGGTTGGAAGCTGAGCATGATAACCACTACACTATGCAGCTTGCAACAATGCTATGACGAAATGTCATATTTAAACCAAATGCATGAGAAAAAGGCAATACAGAATTATGCTTCAATGCGGCTGCCTACGTGACTTTTGCATGACTAGCTTCTATTGTTCAGAACACAAGAAGCTAGTCATTCAAAATTTACGCAGGCAGCCACACTAAAGCGTAACGGTATGTTGCTTTCGTAAGCGAAAAAGCTGCTGCCATGTAATTGCTTTCCCTCAGGCTGGCATTGCTGCCCCAATCCTAACTGTAATGCAACGTTTTCAAACAAAAAAAGATTGCTCCATGCATTTCCTTACCAGCTCCTGTGCACTGCTTCTATTCTTCGTATACTTCCATTCCATGCGTTCGTAACCCAAGCACGAATCGAACCCAGGTGCGATGGTTGGAAGGCAAACGCGTTAACCACTAGACTACGCAGATCGCAGCACTGGAGTAGCAAAATGTCAAATTTAAACCAAATGTATGAGAAAAAAGCAATACAGGGTTATGCTTAAATGCAGCTGTCTGGGTGAGTTTTGCATGACTAGCTTCTACTGTTCAGAAACCGAGTGCGAAACGAACCCGGATGCGATGGCTGGGAGGTGCATATGATAACCACTCGACTATGCCAGACGTAACGTTGCATTATCAAACGCTGTATTTAAACCAAATGTATGAAAAAAAAGCAATAGAGGGTTATGCTTGATTGCGATTGCTTGCGTGGCTTTTGCATAGCTAGCTTCTACTGCTTTTTTGTGCTGGAATGGACCAAAAAATGATTTAAAGCATCTTTTGAAACACATATTTAGGGGGGGCTAATTGGTCACAAATAAAAGTCACAAATCAATGAAAACTTTGAAAAATGCTCTAAAATAGGCTAAGCAATCAGATGTAATTGCTAGTGTAAAAATGTCAAACATACGTTTCATCAACAAATATATTATATACTCAGAAACAAGGGGAGCGGTGCTATAGCCACCACCTCCCTTCCATTAACCTGTCAATCGAAATGCTGAATAAAAAAAATTACATTTTTAGCTCTTCTGAGACTGTTTTTTTGATGAGACACTAGTCATTCAAAACTCACACAGGCAGCTGCAATCAAGCGTAACAGTGTCGCTTTTACGTTGCTTTTGTAAGTGAAGAAGCTGCTGCCACATAATTGTTATCGCTGCCCATACCCTAACTGTAATGCAAGGTTTTCAAGGAAAAAAAGAACACTCCGTACATCTTTCCCATTTCTTAGTACCCCAAGATAGCCTACTCCGTGAATTTCCATTTAACTTATATAGAACCCTAGCGATTGCTCGAACCCGATCGCGATGGTTAAGGCACATGCGTTAAGCACTAGACTACGCCAGACACAATGTAGGCTTATCAAAATGCAGTAATTAAACTAAATGCGTGAGAAAAAAACAATTGAGGGTTACGCTTGATTCGGTTGCCTGCGTGAAATTTTATCTGCTAGCTTCTACTGTTTTTTTGCTCTGGAATGGACGAAAAGTTGTCGCAGTCCCTGCTCCAGTCAACCACGTCATGAAAGCAAGCAGCAAAATACCCACGAGCATGAAAAAATTGGAACCGCTCACCTATTCAGTATTAGTTAATTACCAATCGCTTCTCTCAAATATCTTTCCTTTAGCAACCCCCAATTATTTTTCTCTATAAAATAAAGACGAAATAGATTACTCCGTCTGAGTTTTATTGAATAATAGGATTTTATGATTTACCAGTATGTAAACAAGAGAACTACAATGTTATCATTAGCCACCTCCCTCATTGCCCATTAATGCAACCCAGGCCCGGTGCCAGGATGGCGTGACTGGGTGGGGGGGAGAGAAATAAATTTTGGGGGGGCACGAGAAGTTTATTCGAGTGTGGATCAAACGAAAAAGGTGAAGACCAAAAAAAAAGTCTTCAGTACAAAAATGTCCACAATTCTGGTTGTCGTCTGAAAATTCTTGCGATTTTTCACGAATTCTTAAGTGAAAACCAAAAAAAAAGGTGTTTGTTCCAAAAGTTTTATGAAATCTGGAGTGAGTCCACGGCCCCGGAATGCCCCCCGTGGCGCCGGGCCTGTATTTGAGCTTTCCAACCTGGTTTTCTGTTATATTGTAATGTAAATAGCGTACCCATATGCAGGGGCGTATTTAGGGGGGCCATTGTGCCATGGCCCCCCTTTGGGCCGCCAGAATTGCAAAATTGCATAGAAAAGTAAGCAAAATTGAGGCATGGCCCCCCCCCCCTTTGCAAGTTGGGCATAAGGTTTATCACCTAAAGGGTATCTTCTGTGCTTTTCTCCTAGGCTTTGGGCTTCAAATCGGACCACATTTGAGTGAAGACCTTTTCTTTTTTTTTTTTGCTCTTCACCTGATTTTGGGCGAAAAATCGGACTGATTTCGGGAGGAACAATTTCTAATTCAGACCTTTGCTCTTCTCAAATTTTCTGAAGTTTCTGGCCTCCCCCTTTTCAAAATCCTGCATACGCTACTGCCCATGTGATCGACCATAAGCTGTTTATTTAGTAGACTAGAAACACACGCGCGGAGAAAAAGAGAAAAGCACTCAAGAAAAAAGTTTGCTCTTGTTGCGAAGGTTTTTTGCGGTCACACGTATTCGACTGATTTGATTGAACAATTTCAAAGAACAAGTCAACCGTAAAGAATACAAAGGAAAAAATGTCAGTTTCCAGTCTAGTAATAAATAGTTTATTGATCGACCATACAATCAGGGCTTAGTCGAGACCGACTGATTTAAGAGACCACAAAATTTTTCCGAGACCAAGACTGAGACCGGAAAAATGACGTTATCATTGGTTTTATTGATTTTTTGAAAAACAATTTTGGGGCTCAAATTTGCTCATAAGTTAGTTTTATAGTTGTATAAATTGATTCCGGTGACAAATAGCTTCAGTCGAAGTAATTTCGTTTTGATGACGTCATTTTATTGTTGGCTAGATTTTACCTAAAATTATATTTTGAAGTTCTGCTTTTAAACAGGTTTTGTCCGACAGAGACAATTTTATTAAAAGTTTCTCTCAGAAAACTTTAACAGATCCGAAGACTAACTCCACCAAATTTGAGCTTTGCACAACTTTCCGTTCGCGAGATACAACAGTTTGCAGATTTCCCCTTAGAAGGGCTTTTTCCCCTTAGAAATTTGAAAGGGTTGCCAATTAGAAGCAAAATTTCAAAAAATTACTGCATGTTTGTAATTCTCAGTAAGTGTTTTGTTGCAGAGTCGTTGTCAAAACGAACCAAAGGGTCAGAATCGTAAATCAGCTGCTTTTCTTGTAAATGCAAGCAAGCTTTCCAAAAGTTAATCTTCTGTCGCAACACTGGCAAAATGGCAACACTGAAGTAATGAAGACAACGTTAAAAGCGTACATTTTGGTTAAATTTGCTTAGCGATGTCACTTGGCTAAGGGTAACTTAATCAGCCCTCTTCCACCCCTGCCTTCTGGTTGTGCCACTGCCGGTGTTTGAAGGTTCTCAAATTCCGATTTCGTAAATGGTCGCATCGCGGATACCAACACAGTGACTTCCCGATTGCCATCCTGTCAATAACAAAACGCTGACGTCAATGAGCTTCTCGACTCGAAAAGAACCATTCATGCATTATTGCGCTAAATTACTCTCACACAAACCGGCCAGTTGGTCGAGTGGTGACATGTTTGTCTCTGGAACGGAAGATAGCTGCAACCCGAAAAGGTAGGTCAACAACACTACCGGTAGTTGTCGCCATATCTCTGTGAAACCATCAAACAATGAAGCTGCATGTTCAAGGCCATGAACTTTACTGCATATCTTTCTGATATTTCTTCAGCGCATAAATCGGTTCGAATTCTTATTTTATCTTTTTAAAAGACAAGTATTTAGGAACATTAGCACGTACTGTGGTATCATGGTGGTATCTCCAAAATTAGCTTTTTCATGGACTAAAACTTTGCCTCTTGCGGATTTACGAAAATACTATAGCATAACAAAAATATTATGACAGCATTGATTAGCGTTATGTTTATTCAGACGGTTTTGTGCTCTCATCAAATATAGGATGCCGTTGCAAAAGCTGTCTCCATCTTGTGCACAGCGTAAACAAACCTCATAGTCAACCAAGAACCCTCAATTTTGAAAATCCTATAAATCGTTCCACAGTTTATATCGATTAAACAGTGAAAAAAAGCTTGTGATTAGAGCGTCGCTTCCTCACTTGAGTGCTCAAGGTTAAATTCTGAGCTGATCTAGCAGGGCTGTATTAAAAGACATGAAGAGAGGTTCAGGGTCAGTCGCAGTCGGATGAACAGGGTCTCGGAAGCCAGAAAACGTTTAACTTCTTTCATTAATTACAGAAATCGACTGGTCTTGACTGCGGGCCGAGCATTTCAGCAAAAGTTGCTGCCGTCTAGCCCCTATCTTAAGACGACCGTTCGGGCCAGCAAAGTCCAGCACCACTCGGCGGTTTGATGTGCTGGACAAAGCAAGTGCTTGAAGCAGCACAACGAGGGCTGTTGTGCAAAAGGGATACAGTGAGTTACAAAACTCCAGAGCAATCGATTTCAGTAAAAAAAGGAAACAAACATTTCATGCAAAAGCCTGCTTGTGCCAGATTGCAAGCTCTGAATATTTTAATCCAATTCAACCTAAATGTGTTAAGAAACGTTTTCCAAGTCGTCTCGAGCTGACCGAAGTTCCGGAAGGTCACAGACGTTGACAATTAACGTTTTCGTTGTTCTAAGTTCAATGCCAATGGCCGATAATGATCTAGTGCGCGTCACAAAGCGAGACAAATTTTATTCCACAAAGGAAACGCAAATGCGAACGCAAGTAATGTAATTGTGAAACACGGGCTTTACAGACAAGAGCAACAATAGAGGTAACAAACAAACAACATTCAGCAGCTTGTTTTGTGGTAAATGTTGATGAGTTCTTCATTATAGCTTGTCCTTCCCAAGAATCAACCTTATCGAAATTGAAAAACATTTTATCGACTACGGGGCGGACCATCAGTTGTTAATTTTCAATCTTTCATACGTAATTGAGCGTTGGAAGCCGGTCGTTTTCATTTAGGAGTTGGTCAAGTTTTTGCTTCACGTTCAGGTCGTAAAAAATTGAAAATCGGGAGTTTTGAACCGACTTCCTGCATTTGAGGGTCTCCATTGAATCCCCCGAAGGGTATGAACTGAAACGTGATCTAAAAGCACTACAAACTTGAGATCCTCATCGACCAACATAATGTCAAAACGCTGTTACAAACAAAACCACAAGCCTTTTGTTCCACAACGTGATGCACAATTCTCTTTTCTTGCTAATTGTTCATTCATTTGCGGAATTTGCGCAAATAAATTACGTGAAATGTCAACGAGGTAGGTGCAAAAATTGAAAGTCGGGTGTCAATTGTCTCAGCATAATAAATTAAGAGAATCACATTTATTAAAAAAGAATTCAAACTAAAAATAACGCAATAACACTGTAAGAAATTTGGCAATAATAAATATTCAAAAGTAATCGATATGAAATTGATAACCAACCAAGCGACATGTACTGCCTCATTGAAGCTTTGAAGTCCATAGTCACTGCAGGAGTTCACAAAAGCATTGTATTAGAAAAAAAAACAATAAAAAGATAAATGTTTTTTATCTCACGAGCAGAAAAATAAATTGTAAAAACCTGCGACTTGGTAAAATATCCTTGACTCACAGCCATTTTGCTACCACATAAATATAAAAAACAAGTAAACTCCAATGGAAACAACGAATTTTTTGTTGATTCACCGGGAGTTCCCCACAACCTATAAGCATTGTGATTGTTTGCAACAATCAACAGTAAAAGTGGGAATCGCCGATGTTTTCTGAACGCGGCCTCTGTTTGTGCTTGAACACGTTACCCATGTGTAGCGTCCGGGAGAGCTTTGCTGAGAAACTCAGTAGAGCGACTCTGTGTTCACGGATGCGTGCGATGAGTTTATTCATGTAATTTGCTACTTCTTCGTATTCCTCCGCAGCTGAAACTTGGCCACAGAATACCCAGGACGGGAAATCTTTCGTCGCCACTATGACGTCTTCTTCACTGACGCAGCGTCGCGTCTAAACAACAATATTTGCAAATAAATTAAAGACGAAGCATGCGAAACAATCAAGAAGTCACGTTTCTTAGCGACCTCTCGTTGATCGTGCATTGTGCAAAACGACGTCGGTCGGTCGGGCGCCAATCCACATTGGCTACTTTCACATTTATCCCGGAACACAAATGGCTGTTTTCAAGATGAAATTCCGTTCGGTTGCGCAGCAAAACTGCACGGTAGTTGGCACAGAAGCGATTTTCTGAATAGTTTAATTTAAAAGATGGCTTTTCTGAGGCAGTTCAATATCAATCGGGATATTTCATTCAAATATACGGTAATTAAAGAATTTTCGAGGGAATTTTCTATGAGTTAAAACTAGAGTCTTCCTCATACTTTGTTTTTTCGTTGTGTTTTGAATTGCAAACAGTTTTTCGTTGAATGTTGGATTCTTAAATGGAGATCAGCCACGACTTCAAAATCAGGACTGTTTTGTGTTTCTCGCTCGACAGCGATGCTGAGTTTTATAACAATACAGTAGTCCGGAGAAAGATGAGGGAGAGCTACGCGGAACTCCCCCAATCACTCTTCCTTGGACTTGATGCGAACTTGAATTAATGACTTTTTAATGAAAGTTTATTTTTATAATGATTGAATCAAAAATGCAGAATGCAAAAAAGTCTTTAAATCGATCTGAAAACTATTTTATGGCCTTTCTCCAACGTCATACGACTGCTTCTCCACGGTCAATAACCAAAATACAAAGGAAGGGGATCGCAAAACGCAATTACCCAAGTTAAGCAGCTTAAAGACGTTTCACAAAAACATGGCACCGGTTACTCCAATAGTTCAATCCTTGCTAGTCACTACCCTCTTTCAAGGTCCAAGCACGATTAAATAAGTAGCTCGCAGTGATAGCACGAGGTTCTAGCACCCAATAAGAGCAGGAAATTGAAAAACAAAAGTTGGCTGCTAGCAACCTTAAGTCGTCTCGAAAAACAAATCATGCAGAAAATCTTCCAACACAAAGGTAACGATTCTTAAAAGACGGTCCTGGTAAGTGGTAAGTGCGTTAATTAATAGCTTATTTTTTAACAAAGGATAGTTACTCAGTAATTTAACTTAAGCGCTGATTAGACAACGACAAATAATGTTTTCTATATAAGTCGCAAGATTGCGAAAAACCAATAGTTAATCAAACAAAATGCAAAAAGATTAGATTGAAATTGGGTATTTAGTCATGTGGTGAGTACAGGGCAGATTATTTTTGATCCTTTCAAACTTGCGGCGTAAATCGACAGCGTTTCAGTTTAAATCCACAACCATGTGAGATTTACAAAGAAAGTCAAGGATAGGTAAACGGATACCTACGTAGCAGCATATCGCTTTTAGTTCTTTTGACTATAATAACTGCAAAATCGTTATCATTTCCTTAACTTACGATTATATCTGTCTTGTTGCCAAGTAACAGGACGGGCTTGTAGTGAGACGATCCGTTATGGTTCACTTCCTTGACGTTGTCGTGTCTGTTGACTAACAATCGAATACCTTGAACCGCGTAGTCGAAACTTCGTTCGTCTCCAACGTCGTACACCATTATGACGCCATCGGCCCAAGCCAGGTTTTCATCGCTCAGCTGGGATTTCATCATACGCTCCCCGTTCTGAAATTAAAACCTTGGTTGATCTTCTGCTCAGTTTTCCATGCGAGCCCAGCACTTGCGTGTTTAGTTGCATCAGTGGGATTCATAGCCGTAGGAAATTATAGCAAATTCGGAGATGGTGGAACGTTATAAGCAGCTGATAGGGACTTATTGGTTCCGCCTGCTCCAGCTGCTTACAACATCTCACCATCTCTTCAACATCTGTAGGCTACATAAAGATCTGCACTGCCATAACGGGCTCCGCAAACGCTTTTCACGCGATGGCTGAGTCGTTTTGTTTGATGCGAAAAAATAACAACATAGCTTCATCACATTCTGCCCTGAATTTTGCAATGCAACGCTATGTACTCACGTGGTGGCTGTTTTCATCCTGGAACACGATCGGCAGCGAATCGTCGCCGACGTCGCAACTGTAGTTGTAGGTTTGCCGCTTGCCGCTGATGTACTCGCCGATGTAGCGCTTCGTCATGAACCGGACTAAGAGCGCTGCGAGACAATGAAGTGGTTGGAAAATTTGCAGCAATTTGTGTTTGCTGTTAGTGTTAAACCTTTTACGTAATAAAAAGCGATACTTTTTTTTGCTACAGAAAGTTAAAAAACATGCCAGATATACGTAGTGCTTTTTTGTTTTTCTTTTCTTTTCAGTTTTAATTAGGTTGAACTGTTTTTAGCTTTATTCCTGTTTTACATTATTCATTTATAACTTACTTTATACTTGCAAACGTAGGTATATTGTTTTGTTTTCTCTTTGTGTCCTAATTATTCTGATGTTATGCAACCTCGTTCTAATGCAAATATATGTATGAAACCTCGATCTGGGTTAGCATTAAATGTAAACTTTGTTTGGCCAAGATTTTCTAAATTCCTTCTCGTAACTTTTGTAATTTTATTCATAAGGGTAGAAGTAGACTTGAAGACTACATTGGTCACTTCGCTTCTTCCCTATTGCCAGTAAATATTATCGTCAACATGCTTTGCTTTTGCTTTAATTGTGATTGTAAACTTCGCTGGCTTTGAAATAAATTACTACTACTACTACTACTACTACTAAGTATAGGCCTACTAGGCCTAAAGGTTTGATGTTCACCGGGCATAAGTAAAATAGCTCTAATTCTTGCGTTCTTCCGGTGAAGTCATTGTCACAGCAAGCTTGATCTTAAAAGCTTTGTTTTTATTGACGTTTCGTTGGTCATGACGACCAACATCATCAGAATACGAGCAACGATAAAGAACTACGACTGAAGCTACGTAGCATCAATATGAATGGTAAGATTTTTATAGTTTTCGAAATCCGAAAGTTAATTATTACGTCACAACAATAAAAAACAAATTTGTAGAAAAGCGGAGAGTGTTAAAACTTTGGTCACAAAAAACTACAGTATAAACTAAAATGATATCAAAGCATAAGGACATTAAAGCAAAGAACGATAAACTATTGGAAAAGATTCACCATCTGAACGATTAATCACTTTTGGCCTAGAAAGAATAAACCAAGATTCGGCGGTTAATCTTTTAGAAAAATTACTTTCAGTTTTCAAAATTCGTGAGTTGGCCCAATCAATTACGTGATCAAATAATATTACATGTTCACACAAGGCGGAATTTTCTGGTTTTTGTTGCTTAATGGCTCTTTGGGGCTCTTTTAATCGGGAGTTAAGACTGTGACTTTGTTTATGTTGGCCAAACCAAACGAGACCTAAACTCCCGATTAAAAGAGCACCAAAGAGCCATTAAGCAACAAAAACCAGAAAATTCCGCCTTGTGTGAACATGTAATATTATTTGATCACGTAATTGATTGGGCCAACTCACGAATTTTGAAAACTGAAAGTAATTTTTCTAAAAGATTAACCGCCGAATCTTGGTTTATTCTTTCTAGGCCAAAAGTGATTAATCGTTCAGATGGTGAATCTTTTCCAATAGTTTATCGTTCTTTGCTTTAATGTCCTTATGCTTTGATATCATTTTAGTTTATACTGTAGTTTTTTGTGACCAAAGTTTTAACACTCTCCGCTTTTCTACAAATTTGTTTTTTATTGTTGTGACGTAATAATTAACTTTCGGATTTCGAAAACTATAAAAATCTTACTATTCATATTGATGCTACGTAGCTTCAGTCGTAGTTCTTTATCGTTGCTCGTATTCTGATGATGTTGGTCGTCATGACCAACGAAACGTCAATAAAAACAAAGCTTTTAAGATCAAGCTTGCTGTGACAATGACTTCACCGGAAGAACGCAAGAATTAGAGCTATTTTACTTTATACTGTTGTGAAATTTATTTCTTGAAAACTCTTCAGCCTTGTTATTAGTAATTTTTCAAAAAGTCTCTTTTTTCCTGTGGTGAAACTGAAATGGTGTTTGAATAAGATTTGTCTCCTTGGACTTGAATGTAGAGGAGTCGCAAACTCGGCGACCGGCGAGCTATGCTTGCCACATGGTCTTTCGCGACTCCTCTATGAACGAAATGCAACAATCCGTTTGTAATTTTTTACATTTTTTCGACTTAACTATTTCCGAAAATTTTGATTTGTGTTTTAGTCAAAAAAATAATCTCTCTCTCTCTTCTAATTTCAAATTTATATTTGAGCTTTCTGGTAAAACTGACCAGAAATTATTGTATGAAGAAATCATGGAAATGAGTATTCGGAGCTTTATTTGTCAACTTTTAATAGTATTGCAGTGATTAATCAGTTTCATTAACGCTTAACTATAAATGTGATGGATTGCCTTCGTTCTTTTCCGAACATGAAAGAAATTAAATCTTTCCCTTTTTGGTGTATTGTTATAATTAATCTAAACTTTTCAAACTCACAAAACCTGCGTCTACTTGAGGCTTTACCAACATTTCACAATATTGGTTTCTTTGATTGATCTTCCGAATTAAGCACCGAGATTGCCCTCCCAGGAGCAGCACGTTAAAAAGGAAAACGCGCAGCATGATTAATAGCGTAGGTGATTCAATGTGCTCATAAATCAGTTCACATATACATGCTTTGTCGTGTCACTATTATTTTGTTTCGGTGATTTTAGGTGCTTATACATTTAACTACCACAAATATACTTGCTGGTACTTTAGGTTCGAACGAACAATGCACGAACATAAAATTATTTATTGACTTCTCGAAGAATCGAATTCAGTACGAGCAAATTACCTGATTTTCCGACGTTTCGAGCTCCTACCACAAGAATATTGGTAGGCTGTGTCTGGGGGTTGGGGGAAGTGGTACCGGAGGTTTTGCGGTTGCTTTGCGGTGACGTAGTTCCAGTAGATTTGCGGTGGGTCGGCGAGTGTCTGTGGGAAGATCGATTTAAGTGATGACGTTATATCTTACAGTTGTTCCGCACAGTTTTGCAATGTCAATAATTCCATCACAACCGTTTCACTTGTCTCTTACCGCTTCCCCTAACATGACAACAAGCAACTGTACAGTATACTGGCCTAATGCTAACAAATCAAAACTTTAAGCTTAATCGAGATCCTGATGATGTCATCTTTGCTTAGCAAAACGTTTCAAGAACCAGGTGGCTCAACCAAAATGTTGAGGGCGCAGCACCAATCTCACCCTCAAATACAGATCATCATCAACACCTCATTAAAATAAAATCTACTTTGAAATTTCCAAATAGAATAAGCCACTGACCAAACCGTCCAACAAACATCAAAGTACACACTAGAAATATTTTCGCTTAAAAGGTTCATTGTATTGTTCACTGCAATTACACGTCACTTACAAGCGCTGGGGCGAAGGGAGGGTGTTCGATTTCGTTCGCTGGACACTCCCGGATGCACGGCGGTGGCATCCCCTGGGCCGCGTCAAAAAGGGACTGCTTTTCTCCAGCGAGTTGCATCGCTTTAGCTTCTTGTCAGTATCCTCTGTGACGTCATTGTACGGAAGCACCAACAGCGACTTTGACAATGAACGCGACGCTGCAAAAGGATTCGTCACGGATAGAAACAAATCTTTCAACATTTTATGCTTTGCTATATCAACTTTTTCGTAAACAACTGCAAAAACGAAATTTTGTGAATGAGGTTAATTTCAAGATAGTGAGTGAAAGCGACAACTCCCACGTTTTGAAATCAAAAGTTGCCGACACAGGCTACCAAGTTAAGTACAAAGTGGTTGAACTTGCGAACTTCTTTCATATTTGTTTTGTTCACTGCAGCTTCTGCGGAATCAATAAGTTTGACTTCTGTTTTGATTTTTTTAGCTTCACTTCTATCCGTTCATGTTTAGTGGATCACCTCAGGTTTATTTTATTGCTTTCGCTTGAGTTGAGCGAAATGCTTGTAAGTTGTTATTTTATAATTTCCCTTCAACTCTGTTAGCTCATGCTCAAAGGAAACTATCAAAGAATAAAGTTTTTGTGGCACAGGACACAAGTTGAGAAAGCAATGAGCTCGCCTTTTTTGTTGAACTTTGATAATCTTTCTCTCATCTCTGCTGATTTTGAGCAAACTGTGAGATTAGCAGAGTTGAACCCAATTAAAAAGGTGAGATCACGTTAAATTGAAGAGTAATTAAATATCCCCTTTTTTTCCAGTTTATTTTTAACTTTCCTTTCAAGTTTCTTTCTATGTCTTAGTTCTCGCTTCGTTTCAACTTTTCTCACTCATCACAGCAAGTTCATCTCAAGTGCTCTACAAGCAATGCTTATTTTCGGTTGAAGTCGCTGGATATAAATCACCGCCATTGCTTCAGTCTGAAGAAAATACTATTTATTTCCATGTACTTTTGCTACGTGCTGGCATTATGATACTCGAACTACCAAAATAGGTTAACAGGCATAGCAAACTTATGCTTCTACGTCTGATGCAACTATTTACTACCACCAACACACTTGTAACGTCACAGTTATGCAGCACGCGCCATCGATTCACGAAATTTTTGCAGCAAATTTTTCACAGCTAGGACGTCACAATAATTGCTAGTGGAATTAATCAATCACACTTCGGAAAAACCGAAGCTAAAGTTTTCTTCGGTTTCTGCTAATTTTGGGAATTAGAATCGTTTACTTTTGGTATTTTGAGATCTCCGCTTCCTTCTAAAAATTTTTTGAGTTTACAATCCTAATCGTTAGCTCTTTTAAGGAGCTCAGATTAAGCTTACGGAATATTTTATAACTTATAAAGGTTTTTTGAACCATTTTACTCCTCCTCTGGAACTGGAACAGTGATGCAATTGCGCCAACAACGATTTCGATTCTTCGAGGATTACCAGTTTGTCATGTTATGTTGCAGACTGCAGAGTGCACACCTTGAAGTGCATTTCCATTGAATTTGAAACTTAAGGAATTACGGTACCGGTAATTCTAGAAGTGATACATCAATGATATGCGTCGCCATTTTCTAATATTTTTCCCAAAAGTTTTGTTAATCTACAGACAAAGTTAATTCATGTTGGTGTATTTAATGCTAAACTTTTATCAAACTTATACAAATTACGAAAGTAGTAAAATTACGTTAACTAAGGGAAAAATTTGTCGGCGCTCTTCACGTTTTCATGTAAACCTATCACAACGACTCGCCTGGGCAGCAGATTTTCCTGCACGAACTCAATTACAACTTTTAGTGCTCCACCCCGATGATTATCTTCTAGCAGCGCTTTGGCATTTCATTCTACTTCAAAATTGTGTAAAACGCACAGGAAGAAATAATTAAAAGTTCTTGGAACGGCACCACTTATAACACAGCTCATTAATCAACTTTCTTGCAGCCGTTTTCCAGCGCGGGCACTTCATAACCTCAGGTGCGTGGATGTCAACCCTTTAATCGTAGAATTTGGAGGACGAGACTTGAACTTCACCTTGAAAGCTACGGAAAGGGATATAGTGGCGGCGAATCTTGCTGTAAAGCCTCAATGACAAATCAACTTGAAAATTTGTGGATATCATTGTACGTTCTCTTAGTCCAAAAAGTATGTTTCGAAATTGCGGAAAAACGTTGCCGCCCTGCTGGAATTGTGAATAAAATCGTGAAGAAACAAGTAAATTACCTACACATAAA